>VHKM01001240.1:0-138841 GCA_007210695.1 Neogobius melanostomus | reverse complement strand
GCATTAACGGAACTCTCTAGGGTTCACCAAATAGCTCAAATCGCTCAGCTCATTTCGAGATTGGGCATCAAAAGTTATCCAACATGTTTGCTAATTTTACGTGTCGCGAAGCCAGATCTTTACGAAGAATTTTGCGAGCATTAAGCGTAAACAACTAAAGCTCCCATCGCACAAATCCGATAAAGATGCGAGATAGAGTTTTTGAGTGGACGTGTTCACCCCGGACACAACAAATGTGAAAAATACATTGGGCGCGGAAGCCCCCCGCTAGTGGAAGCAAAAAAGCATATCTGAAAAAATAGTTTCTCGGAAATGGATCAAATTCGGCACAAAAAATAGTTGATCGGCATCCGATCCAGAAAGCCAATGAGACCCATACGTATTTTGTTCGGTGTTGCATGGGAGACGACCGGCCCCATGTAATGCTAGATGGGGACTGACAGCATAAATCTCCACATATAGCACAGATTACAGTGGCGGTTACGCCGTCTGTAAGTCTTTGTGGACAGTGGTCATAGAGTACGCCCGTCAGGGCGCGGTGGCGCGATGCGTGCGGCTTGTTGAAAGAAAAGATTTGGAAATTAAAATGCGCGGACACGCCACCTACAAAAGTGAGGAAAGCATTGCGGGCGCTATCGAGGAGTGCCAATTTCAAACTTTGTCGTAGAGCGACGGGATTCGTTACAGCCATTTGTCATGTGTATGACAAACAGAAAGAGATTAATGTATTGTGGCACAGCCCGCCTGACAAACCAAAATCCCTTTTGACAGAAGTCTGGAAATTAGTCAGGTGTTCGCTGACGTCACATTTGAACGAACTCTCAGGGCGTTTGACAAATAGAGCTCCATCGCTCCAGTCATCTTCGAGATGTTGGGGGGGCGGAGTGCAGAAGTTATCCAGAAGTGTTTTTGGCGTAAGTTTACGGTTTGTGGTCGGCGAAAAGCCGCAATCTTTAAAGATTTACGAAATAGCTTATCGGAACAACAAAATGCTCCCATCGCACAAACAAACTCCGCATTAAAAATCGAAATATACATTTTATTACCTGTCGACCCCCGACACAAGCAAATTTCAAACTACATTGGCGCGATAGCGCCCCCTCTAGCTAGAACAAAAGAATGCATTGCTGAGAAAAATTAGTTTTCTCGAGAATGAGTGAAAATTCGGACAAATGTTTATCCATTCCCGATCAAAAAACCAAGGGACGCGGCATACCGTATTTGTACGGTTCCAATGGTGACCCAGCCCCCCATGTTATCCTATTGTACTGACAACATGAAAGTCTGCGCATATACACAATTACAGCCATTAGCGCGCTGTGTTAAGAGGGCTGGACAGTGTGCATGAAAGTATGGCCGTGCGAGGGCGCGTCGCGGATGCTGCGTTGTGAGATATGAGAAAGGTTGGGCGCGCTTAGCGCCCTCTGCATTTCGACATTATCACATGGGAGCTAAAATTAGTTTGGATGTTTATTGACAAATTAAGTGCACCATTGTGAGGCACAGTCAAGAATGGCAGTGGTGCCTCACTACTCTCCTCGGTAGGTTAAGGCCGCAAATGGACACTAAAAGAGCACGCCCCGGAGCCGTCGATGCCGCTTGCGCCTTTAATTAGGCCCGAGCGCTGCCGTCGCAGGCTATTTAATGCACCAGGCAGGTACAGTGCGATAGCCACTGTACTGTGGCGCGGACGCACGAAAAGCACGCGAAGGCGCTGTCCCCATGTCCAAACCGTAAATCCCGTGTAAAGACAGTGGACTGCCACTCTGGTGTGGCCTTTGTACTTATTGCATGAAAATGAAGGTTATGAACTGATACATAGATGGTATGACTGCGCGAGCGCTCGTCA
Organism: Neogobius melanostomus; assembly: GCA_007210695.1. Classification (NCBI taxonomy): domain Eukaryota; kingdom Metazoa; phylum Chordata; class Actinopteri; order Gobiiformes; family Gobiidae; genus Neogobius; species Neogobius melanostomus. The sequence continues at coordinate 136,992 of VHKM01001240.1, read as the reverse complement.
TCCACCTCGACCCACGGGCGCGTGGGGTCTTAACAGCTTCTCCATAAATTATATATGTGTCTGTCGCGAAACGACTATATGTTTTGCAGAAATTAATATCTTTTATAGGCCCGAGCGGCCTGCCGTCGCAAGCCTATTGTCAACGAAACGCAGGCGCGGACGCACTTACCCTAGGTGCGCGGACGCGCAACGAAACACGCGAAGCGTGTCCCCATGTCAAACTAAACTCACCTGTGTTAAAACAGGACTGGCCCACACCTTGGTGTGGGCCCGTCATACTTATATATTGCATGAAAATGAATTGGGGGACATGGCCAACTTGTTCATACGCTGCGGTGGGGACGTTGAGAGCTTTCCAAAATGTTAATTTTGTCGTGTCGAACGACGATATTGTTTTTGCAAAAAAATTATTAGCCCGAGCGCATACATGGCGTTAAGAGCCTATTGTTCCTGCACGCATATGGACCTCTGCAGCCAATCAACACACACAACAGACAACGACGCGACCAATGACCCCACAAACGCAAGCTCTTGGAGAGCTTTCCAAACATGTATTAATTTTGTGAGTGGGCGAACACGGCTATATTGTTTGTAAAAATATTTTATTATTTATTCTATCTTTCTTCTTTCTTTCTTTCTTTCCTCCCACGGAAACTGGTTTGACCCCCGAACATGCACGAAAACTCAATTAAAATTCACCAAAAATCGGTCCGGTGAAAATTTTAAAAAATGGGTTTCATTTGGGCTAATGCAAAATACCACAACAGCCCACCTGCAAATTGCACATAAAAAACTTGATGAAGCCGGAAGCCTCAACGAACTTTGCGGACAGTCACGCCGTTCGCACAGACATTGTCAAGTTGCATGACCAGCAAAAAAAACTTATTGTGGCCCGCCCCACCCGGGCTGACAAACAGGAAGGCCGCCTGATTTTGATGGAGAATGAGGCTGGTGTTACGCTCAGTCGCATTAACGACTCCGCCTAGGGCATTTTCCGAATGAGGCTAATATCACTTCTAAACTCATCTACACATGATGGGATCAAAGTTATCAAGATTGTGCTATTCTTTGCATATCCATCCATGGAGGCCCCAAAATTGAACCTTTATGTGGCCAAATTTCACACGTGAAAAATGGCTCCTATTTGCACAAAACAACTCGATATTCAACCAAAACTTAACACACTACTGCCGTCACATTATGGATTAAAGAGGAACGTGGTCGTGGACACTATAGCGCCCCTACAGAGTGAAAATATGGTTGCGACATTGAACCAAAAAAATTAGTTCTCAAATTTGTTGACTTTGGCAGAGACATAGCTTAATGATCAAATCCAAAGTTCAATGACACCATGCCACATTGTACGTATCTCAAGGCGAGCCCACATGGATAATGTTTATATTTGGAGAACACAACTCTCCCATTCTTCAAAGAATGTCAATACCGAATGGACTTGGCATTGACACATTCTTATTTCTGCCCATTCAAAAACTATGGGAAGCCACCAAAATTTCCAAACACGCCACCTATCTATACGTTGAGAAATCAGTTTCAATTTTTTTTTGAAACGTGTAAGAATTCCTATCACTTCATCAAGTAAAAATTCATTTATAGACATTCTATTTTGAAAGTTGGTTGGCAGGTAAATGTTCTCCATGCCATTGGCTCATTATATTAAATTGAGAATCCCTTCTCCACTGACAGGCGGGACCAAGACCCCGCAGCACGATGCCCTAGTCAGAGCTTCCGAAAATGTATAATATTTGGGGTCAAGGAACCTACCCTTATAGCCCGAGGCATTACATGCGTAAGAGCTATTGTTACGCAACGCATATGGAACTCTGCAGCCATCACGGCACACAACAGACACGACAGCGACCAATGACCCCGACAAACGCATAGCTGCTGGTCAGAAGCTTTCCAAACATGTATAATGTGGCGTGGGCGGAAACACGGCTATATTGTTTTTTGTAAAAAATTATTATTATTATTCTATCTTTCTTTTCTTTCTTTCTCCTTTCTCCCACGAAACTGGATTTGACCCTGAAATGCCACGAACTCAATTAAAATCCCGAAAAATCCGGTCCGGTAGAAAAATTATGAAAAAAATGGGTTCTCTTTGGCTAATGCAAATGACACAACAGCGCCACACTGCCAAAATGCAAAAAAACATTGATGACGGAGCCTACAATCGAACTTTGGCGGTACAGTCCGCCGTTCGGACAGACATTGTTAAGTGATGACCAGCAAAAAACATTATTGTGGCCCCACCTGACAAAGGAGTCCCCTATTTTAGTGGAAAAAAGAGGTGGTTTCGCTCATGTCGCATTTGAACGAACTCGCCTTAGGGCGTTTGTCACGAAGAGTACTGTCACTCTAACTACTCTACACATGATGGTCACTGCTACTCTCAGCGACCAATGCACTGACAGTCACGTGCACCTTGTCAGAGCTTCCACAGTATAATATGTGGGTGTCAAGTAACACTACTATTATGCTTGAGCAAACTGCGCCAACGCACACTGCGCATGCCTGAGCACCACAGCGCCACCTTTGGCTTAAATTGGCGTCAATGCTCTAGTGCATGTGACCGCCTTCCACGTCAATAGCCGATTGTTCTCTTTTGGTTTATGGCAGCATGTGGCCTCTGTCAGATTGTCCTGACAAATCGTCCATTGCTCCTAAATTCCCCCTTCTCACAAAAGCCACAGTTAGACTCAACAATATTTATACCTTGTTCACACAAAGAAGCTTTAATTGAACGTTTTTATTGCTCCATTTCAGCTTTTTTGACGTACAATCACAGGAAGTTTCGTTGCTTTCCTGTCCGTCTCCCTGTGCTTCTCTACTTAAATGCCTGATCAAAATATGTTCACCATCTAGTGTTGCTGATGCTGAAGCATACTCTGAAATATTTGTCTCCCTGCCGAGTTCACTCTAATATATAAAAATATTCAATAATCTTGCCTGAACTGTTAAGCTGTCTGTCTTCGTTTCTGCAATTGCATAGCTTTCAATGCTTTATTATAAATGTTACCAGACCCTCAGCTATACTCGCTTAGCTCTGTTGGTAGAGCGCAGGACTCACAATCAACAAGTTTGCTGGATCAATTTCCCACCCTAACTTATTTTTTTTTTTTTTACTTTTTTACTGGCCACCTACTGGGAAGAACATATCAGCTTCCGTTGGTCTCACCCTAATTAAAACAAAAAAGAACAGTTTTGAGAAATTGCCAACTCTACAAGAAATGAGCCTGAAATACCTCTCTCTACAGGCCGTCGGAACCCATTCACCCGGAGATTAACGCAACCTAACGGTGAAGGGGTTGAACGTCCGAATATCCTGGGCTTGTTGTCGGGGGTTCGTGCCCCTGGTAGGTCTCCCATGGCAAAGACCAGTCCGAGTGACGTAGAAAGAGCGGTTCAGAGCTTAGAGAGACCAAACAGGCCCGTAGACTTGGACCACCACTGAAGAAGAGCCATATTGGCTGTTGCATGTGATTTGAGCGCTCCAATGGTTCCCCGACGCCGGAAAAGTGAAGAGATGGTTGGATGATGATGATTGGATGGATGGATGATGATGGATGATGGATGGATGGATGGATGGATATGGATGATGGGATGGATGATGGATGTGGATAGCACATACACTATTATTCGTATGGAGTTATAGCTCATGATAGTGTGTCTCTGTGCAGAGGTTCCAGTCAAACGGCACATAGCACTTTAGAATGTTCTCTTTTCATGGGCTGCTGCACACATTGATTCAACCCAGAATGAGCACAAGTTATGTAGACACAATTATGTATTTGTCAATTTTTCTGCCTTTCACTGCCTTTTCCCTCTTACTTGCAGACCATTGGCAGACACTTTCTCTGCTGATTGGACTGCACCAACTTCAACTAAGCAGAGGGTGTCCACTAAACACCCTTGGTAGTTCAACGTAAATAGTATCTTCCTGCCAAATAATTCAAAGTTTGATGCAACTCTTTCCCTGATTTTGATATGTCATCTTTATTTTTACATTAATGAAGTTACGCTTGTGTTACTTACTTTATATCTGTACAGCAGCCCGGGCTCCTGCTGCAGCCCTGTTAAAGCCTTTCCACCATGAATGGCGCAACTGTGCATCTGTTGTTAATTCATTATAAAACATTTTCAGCCCAAAAGCACCACAACTGAGCGGCCCACCGGAAATGTCTCCACTCTCCCAATTACCCAGCACGCCACTGCGCTCCTGTCTGCTGTAGGCTCCTTCCTCTCGATAAACCTGCTTCCTCTGGCTAAAAAAACTGCGAGAAACTTGCCGGGCAAGGCTAGCGGCGCAAGAGTGAGCAGGGTTGGGTCTAAGGCCGAGGCGAGAGCAGTTTGGGCGAGAGCAAGCAGGGGCGGTCACAAGGGGGGCGGTGCCAGGGGCGAGGCCTTATCGCCGCTTGCGGCTTTAATAGGCCGACGGCCTGCCGTCGCAAGGGCCTATTGTAATCGCAACGCAGTGCGCGGAGCGCACTGTACCTAGGTGCGCGAGCGCACGAAACAGCGCGAAGCGCTGTCCCATGTCAACCGTAAACTCACCGTGTAAAACAGTGACTGCCCACACCTCTGGTTGGGCCCTTTATACTTGTTATTGCATGAAATGAATGGGGTATATGGCCAACTGACATACGGAAGTGGATGACGAGCGCGAAGCGCTCGTCATCCACCTCGGACCCCCACGCTGTGTGGGGTCGTTAAGAGCTTTCCAAATATGTATAATATGTTGTCGTCGCGAAAGCGACGATATTGTTTTGCAAAAAATATTATTATTTTCTTTATTCTTCTTCTTCTTTCTTCTTCTTCTGCTCTTTGAGCAGCGATTTGACCCCTGACATAGTTGAAAACTCACCAAACTTTGCCCAAAATTCAGTCCGTGAAAAATTAATTAAATGTGTGTTTCGTATTGGGGAATAAAAATGGGCGACAGCGCCACCTACAAAAGTGAAATACATTGCGCCTATGGAGGGGGCCAACGCAACTTTGTCGTAGAACGACGAGATTTGGTACAGACATTCGTCATGTGACGACAAACAAAATATTATTGTGACCACGCCCCCTGACAAACCGAAGTCAGCCATTTTGACAGGAAGGTGGGAAAATGCTGAGTCAGCATTTTCGCTGACGCGCATTTGAACGAACTCCTCCTAGACGTTTCACCAAATGAGCTCCAAATCGCTCCAGCTCATCTCGAGATGTGGGGCATCAAAATTATCCACATTTTTGGCTAAGTTTTACGGTTTGTGTGCGCAACCGCAAATTTACAAGAATTTTGCGACTTATCGTAAACAACAAAATGCTCCCATTCGCACAAACAAACTCCGATTAAAATCGGAATATACATTTTATTGACCTTTCCCCCCGGACACAACAAATGTGAAAAAGTGACATTGGCGCGACAGCGCCCCTCTAGGCTGAGAGAAAAATGCATTATGGGGAAAAAATTAGTTTCTCGGAAATTGATAAAATTCGGCACAAAATAGTTGATGGCATCCCGGTCAAAAAGCCAATGAGACCATACCGTATTTTGTACGGTGTTGCCATGGAGACGACCGAGGCACCCATGTTATCCTAATGGACTGAACATAAATCTCACATTATCACAATTACAGCGCGTTAGCGCCCTCTGTGAGGAGCTTGTGGACAGTGGTCACGGAATACGCCCGTCAGGGCCGTCCGATGTTGCTGGTGAAATAAAAAAGATTGGGGCGCTAGCGCCTCTGCAGGTTGAGCCATTATCACATGAGAGCTAAACATTTGTTTGATGTTTACTGTCAAAGATTAATGGCACATCAGGGCAAAAATGTAGTGTGGCCACGTTAGCGCCCTCGGTACTGTAAAAGGCACTAAAGGAGGCACGCCCGCGAGGGCGTTCGATGCCGCTTGCGGCTTTAATTAGGCCCGAGCGGCCTGCCGTCGCAAGGCCTATTGTAATCGCAACGCAGTGCGCGGAGCGCACTGTACCTAGGTGCGGAGCGCACGAAACAGCGCAAAGCGCTGTCCCCATGTCAAACGTAAACTCACCGTGTAAAACAGTGACTGCCCACCCTGGTGTGGCCCTGTATACTTATAATTGCATGAAAATGAATGGGGGAATGGCCAACTGCATACGGAGGTTGATGACGAGCGCAAGCGCTCGTCATCAACCTCCGAGCCCCACGCTGCGTGGGGGTGGTGAGACTTTCCAAAATGTATAATATGTTATCGTCGCGAAAGCGACGATATGTTTTGCAAGAAATATTATTATATTCTTTATTCTTCTTCTTCTTCTTCTTCTTTCTCTGCTCTTTGAGCAGCAATTTGACCCCCTGAACATAGTTGAAAACTCACAAACTTTGCCCAAAATTCAGGTCCGGTGAAAAATTAATTTAAAGTGTGTTTCGTATTGGGAAATAAAAATGGCGCGACAGCGCCACTACAAAAGTGAAAATACATTGCGCCTATGGAGGAGGGGCCAACGTCAACTTTGTCGCAGAGCGACGAGATTCGGTACAGACATTCGTCATGTGACACAACAAAAAAATATTATGTGGCCATGCCCCCAGACAAACCGGAAGTCAGCCATTTTGACAGGAAGTGGGAAAATGCTGATCAGCGTTTTCGCTGACGTCGCATTTGAACGAACTCCTCCTAGGCGTTTGACCAAATGAGCTCCAAATCGCTCAGCTCATCTCGAATGTGGGGCATCAAAAGTTATCCAAATTTTTGGCTAAGATTTACGGTTTGTGTGCGCGAAGCCGCAATCTTACGAAGAATTTGCGACTTATCGTAACAACAAAATGCTCCATTCGCACAAACAAACTCCGATTAAAAATCGAAATATACATTTATTGACCTTTCACCCCCGACACAACAAATGTGAAAACTGACATTGGGCGACAGCGCCCCTCTAGGCTGAGACAAAAAATGCATTATCTGAAAAAAATTAGTTTCTCGGAAATGGATGAAATTCGGCACAAAATAGTTGATGGCGTCCGATCAAAAAGCCAATGAGACCCATACGTATTTTGTACGGTGTTGCCATGGTGACGCCCAGGGCCCCATGTTATCCTAATGGACTGACACATAAATCTCACATTATACACAATCCAGCGCGTAGCGCCCTCTGTAAGGACTTGTGGACAGTGGTCATGGAAGTACGGCCCGTCAGGCCGTCCGATGCTGCTTGTGAAAGAAAAAAGATTTGGGAAATAAAAAATGGCCGACAGCGCCACTACAAAAGTGAAGATACATTGCGCCTATCGAGGAGGGGCCAATTTCAACTTTTCGTAGAGCGACGGGATTCGTACAGCCATTTGTCATGTGACGACAAACAAAAATATTATTGTGGCCACACCCCTGACAAACCGGAAGTCCGCCATTTGACAGGAAGTCTGGAAAATGCTCAGTCAGCGTTTTCGCTGACGTCGCATTTTAACGAACTCCTCCTAGGCGTTTCACCAAATAGCTCCAAATCGCTCCAGCTCATCTCGAGATGTGGGGCATCAAAAGTTATCCAAATTTTTGGCTAAGTTTTACGGTTGTGTGCGGCGAAGCCGCAATCTTTACGAACATTTTCTATTATTGTAAATTGCAATTGCTCCCATTCGCACAAACGAACTCTGATTAAAAATCGGAAATATACATTTTATTGACCTTTCCCCCCGACACAACAAATGTGAAAAAGTGACATTGGGCGATAGCGCCCCTCCAGTGCAGAAGAAAAAATGCATTATAAGTCAAACAATTTTCAAGTTTCAAGTTTCTCGAAATGGATGAATTCGATACCAAAATAGCTGATGGCATCCAATCAAAAAGCCAATGGACCCATACCGTATTTTGTATGGTGTTTCCATGGGACGACCGGGAGCCCCATGTTATCTAATGGACGGACACATAAATCTCACATTATACAAATTACAGCGCGTACCGCCTCTGCTTGTGAAATAAAAAGATTTGGTGCGCCTAGCGCCCTCTGCAGGTTGAGCCATTATTCACATAGAGAGCTAAAATGTTTTTTTGATATTTACTGACAAAGATTAATGCACATCAGTGCCATTAATACAATGTATGGGCGTTAGCGCCCTCGGTAGGGTTACAGAGGCAATGGCAATGGAGATGCAGCAATGGAGCACAGACAATGGTCATGGAAGTTTGGCCCGTCCAATGCTGCTGTGAATAAAATGATTTGGTGCGCGCTAGCGCCCTCTTCAGGTTGGAGCCATTATTCACAAGGACATGCTAAATGTAATTTTTTATCTGTGTTTACTGACAGATTAATGGTACATCAGGGCAATAAAATGTAGTGGCGTCAGCGCCCTCGGTAGGGTACAGAGGCGTGGCAATGTAGGCACGGCCCGTGAGGGCGTTCGATGCCGCTTGCGGCTTTAATTATTCTTCTTTCTTCTTTCTTTCTTCTGCTCTTTGAGCAGCAATTTGACCCCTGAACATAGTTGAAAACTCACCAAACTTTGCCCAAAATTCAGGTCCGGTGAAAATTAATTAAAATGTGTGTTTCGTATTGGGGAAATAAAAATGGCGCGACAGCGCCACCTACAAAGTGAAATACATTGCGCCTATGGAGGAGGGGCCAACGTCAACTTTGTCGCAGAGCGACGGGATTCGGTACAGACATTCGTCATGTGACGACAAAAAAAAAAAAATATTGTGCCACGCCCCAGACAAACCGGAAGTCCGCCATTTGACAGGAAGGTGGGAAAATGCTGAGTCAGCGTTTTCGCTGACGTCGCATTTTAACGAACTCCTCCTAGGGCGTTTCACCAAATGAGCTCCAAATCGCTCCAGCTCATCTCAAGATGTGGGCATCAAAAGTTATCCAAATTTTTTGCTAAGTTTTACGGTTTGTGTGCGGCGAAGCCGCAATTTTACGAAGATTTTGCGACTTACCGTAAACAACAAAATGCTCCCATTCGCACAACAACTCCGATTAAAATCGGAATATACATTTTATTGACCTTTCACCCCCGGACACAACAATGTGAAAAAGTGACATTGGGCGCGATAGCGCCCCCTCTAGGCTGAGAACAAAAAATGCATTATCGGAAAAAATACTTTCTCGGAAATGGATAAATTCGGCACAAAAATACTGGATGCATCCCGGTCAAAAAGCCAATGGGACCCATACCGTATTTGTACGGTGTTGCCATGGAGACGACCGAGGCCCCCCATGTTATCCTAATGGGACTGACACATAATCTCACATTATACACAATTACAGCGCGTCACCGCCCTCTGTAAGGAGCTTGTGGACAGTGGTCATGGAAGTACGGCCCGTCAGGGCCGTCCGATGCTGCTTGTGAAATAAAAAAGATTTGGTGCCGCTAGCGCCCTCTGCAGGTTCGAGCCATTATCACATGGAGAGGCTAAAATGTAGTTTGCATGTTTACTGACAAATATTATGGCACATCAGGGCAATAAAATGTAGTGTGGCCACATTAGCGCCCTCGGTAGGGTCATGGCACGGCAATGTAGGCGCTAAAGGAGGCACGGCCCGCGAGGGCCGTTCGATGCCGCTTGCGGCTTTAATTCTTCTTTCTTTCTTCTTCTTCTTCTGCTCTTTGAGCAGCAATTTGACCCCCTGAACATAGTCGAAAACTCACCAAACTTTGCCCAAATTCAGTCCGGTGAAAAATTAATTTAAATATGTTTCGTATTGGGAAATAAAAAATGGCGTGACAGCGCCACCTACAAAAGTGAAATACATTGCGCCTATGGAGGAGGGCCAACGTCAACTTTGTCATAGAGCGACGGGATTCAGTACAGTCATTCGTCATGTGACGACAACAAAAATATTATTGTGGCCACGCCCCAGACAAACCGGAAGTCCGCCATTTTGACAGGAAGGTGGGAAAATGCTGAGTCAGCGTTTTCGCTGACATCGCATTTTAACGAACTCCTCCTAGGGCTTTCACCAAATGAGCTCCAATTCGTTCCAGCTCATCTACAGATGTGGGGCATCAAAGTTATCCAAATTTTTGCCTAAGTTTTACGGTTTGTGTGCGGCGAAGCCGCAATCTTTACGAAGAATTTTGCGACTTATCGTAAACAACAATGCTCCCATTCGCACAGATGAATTCCAATTAAAAATCGGAAATATACATTTTATTGACCTTTCACCCCCGGACACAACAAATGTGAAAAAGTGACATTGGGCGCGACAGCGCCCCCTCTAGGCTGAGAACAAAAAATGCATTATCGGAAAAAAATTAGTTTCTCGGAAATGGATAAAATTCGGCACATAAATTGTTGATGGCATCCCGATCAAAAAGCCAATGGACCCATACCGTATTTGTACGGTGTTGCCATGGTGACGCCCGGGGCCCCCATGTTATCCTAATGGACTAACACATAAATCTCACATTATACACAATTACAGCGCGTTAGCGCCCTCTGTAAGGAGCTTATGGACAGTGGTCATGGAAGTACGGCCCGTTAGGGCCGTCTGATGCTGTTGTGAAATAAAAAGATTTGGGGCGCGCTAGCGCCCTCTGCAGGTTGGAGCCATTATTCACATGGAGAGGCTAAAAAATGTAGTTTTGATGTTTACTGACAAAGATTAATGGCACATCAGGGCAATAAATGTAGTAGGCACGTTAGCGACCTCGGTACTGTTACAAAGCGCTAAAGGAGGCACGGCCCGCGAGGGCCGTTCGATGCCGCTTGCGGCTTTAATTATTCTTCTTTTCTTTCTTCTTTTCTTTCTTTCTTCTCGCTCTTTGAGCAGCAATTTGACCCCTGAACATAGTTGAAAACTCACCAAACTTTGCCCAAATTCAGGTCCGGTGAAAATTAATTAAAATGTGTGTTTCGTATTGGGAAATAAAAATGGCGCGACAGCGCCACCTACAAAAGTGAAAATACTTGCGCCTATGGAGGAGGGGCCACGTCAACTTTGTCGCAGAGCGACGGGATTCGGTACAGACATTCGTCATGTGACGACAAAAAAAAAAATATTGTGGCCACGCCCCCAGACAAACCGGAAGTCCGCCATTTTGACAGGAAGGTGGGAAATGCTGAGTCAGCGTTTTCGCTGACGTCGCATTTTAACGAACTCCTCCTAGGGCGTTTCACCAAATGAGCTCCAAATCGCTCCAGCTCATCTCAAGATGTGGGCATCAAAAGTTATCCAAATTTTTTGCTAAGTTTTACGGTTGTGTGCGGCGAAGCCGCAATTTTACGAAGAATTTGCGACTTACCGTAAACAACAAAATGCTCCCATTCGCACAAACAAACTCCGATTAAAATCGGAAATATACATTTTATTGACCTTCACCCCCGGACACAACAATGTGAAAAAGTGACATTGGGCGCGATAGCGCCCCTCTAGGCTGAGAACAAAAATGCATTATCGGAAAAAATTACTTTCTCGGAAATGGATAAATTCGGCACAAAAATACTGGATGGCATCCCGGTCAAAAAAGCCAATGGGACCCATACCGTATTTTGTACGGTGTTGCCATGGAGACGACCGAGGCCCCCATGTTATCCTAATGGGACTGACACATAAATCTCACATTATACACAATTACAGCGCGTCACCGCCCTCTGTAAGGAGCTTGTGGACAGTGGTCATGGAAGTACGGCCCGTCAGGGCCGTCCGATGCTGCTTGTGAAATAAAAAAGATTTGGTGCGCGCTAGCGCCCTCTGCAGGTTCGAGCCATTATTCACATGGAGAGGCTAAAATGTAGTTTGCATGTTTACTGACAAATATTTATGGCACATCAGGCAATAAAATGTAGTGTGGCCACATTAGCGCCCTCGGTAGGGTCATGGCACGGCAATGTAGGCGCTAAAGGAGGCACGGCCCGCGAGGGCCGTTCGATGCCGCTTGCGGCTTTAATTCTTCTTCTTTCTTTCTTCTTCTTCTGCTCTTTGAGCAGCAATTTGACCCCCTGAACATAGTCGAAAACTCACCAAACTTTGCCCAAAATTCAGGTCCGGTGAAAATTAATTTAAATATGTGTTTCGTATTGGGGAAATAAAAATGGCGTGACAGCGCCACCTACAAAAGTGAAAATACATTGCGCCTATGGAGGAGGGGCCAACGTCAACTTTGTCATAGAGCGACGGATTCAGTACAGTCATTCGTCATGTGACGACAAACAAAAAATATTATTGTGGCCACGCCCCCAGACAACCGGAAGTCCGCCATTTTGACAGGAAGGTGGGAAAATGCTGAGTCAGCGTTTCGCTGACATCGCATTTTAACGAACTCCTCCTAGGGCGTTTCACCAAATGAGCTCCAATTCGTTCCAGCTCATCTACAGATGTGGGGCATCAAAGTTATCCAAATTTTTTGCCTAAGTTTTACGGTTTGTGTGCGGCGAAGCCGCAATCTTTACGAAGAATTTTGCGACTTATCGTAAACAACAAATGCTCCCATTCGCACAGATGAATTCCAATTAAAAATCGGAAATATACATTTTATTGACCTTTCACCCCGGACACAACAAATGTGAAAAAGTGACATTGGGCGCGACAGCGCCCCCTCTAGGCTGAGAACAAAAAATGCATTATCGGAAAAAAATTAGTTTCTCGGAAATGGATAAAATTCGGCACATAAATTGTTGATGGCATCCCGATCAAAAAGCCAATGGGACCCATACCGTATTTGTACGGTGTTGCCATGGTGACGCCCGGGGCCCCCATGTTATCCTAATGGGACTAACACATAAATCTCACATTATACACAATTACAGCGCGTTAGCGCCCTCTGTAAGGAGCTTATGGACAGTGGTCATGGAAGTACGGCCCGTTAGGGCCGTCTGATGCTGTTTGTGAATAAAAAGATTTGGGGCGCGCTAGCGCCCTCTGCAGGTTGGAGCCATTATTCACATGGAGAGGCTAAAAATGTAGTTTTGATGTTTACTGACAAAGATTAATGGCACATCAGGGCAATAAATGTAGTAGGCACGTTAGCGACCTCGGTACTGTTACAAAGGCGCTAAAGGAGGCACGGCCCGCGAGGGCCGTTCGATGCCGCTTGCGGCTTTAATTATTCTTCTTTCTTTCTTCTTTCTTTCTTTCTTCTGCTCTTTGAGCAGCAATTTGTCCCCCTGAACATAGTCGAAACTCACCAAACTTTGCCCAAAATTCAGGTCCGGTGAAAATTAATTTAAATGTGTGTTTCGTATTGGGGAAATAAAAAATGGCGCGACAGCGCCACCTACAAAAGTGAAAATACATTGCGCCTATGGAGGAGGGCCAACGTCTACTTTGTCGTAGAGCGACGAGATTTGGTACAGACATTCGTCATGTGACGACAAACTAAAATATTATTGTGGCCACGCCCCCAGACAAACCGGAAGTCCGCCATTTTGACAGGAAGGTGGGAAAATGCTGAGTCAGCGTTTCGCTGACATCGCATTTTAACGAACTCCTCCTAGGGCGTTTCACCAAATGAGCTCCAAATCGCTCCAGCTCATCTAGAGATGTGGGGCATCAAAAGTTATCCAAATTTTTGGGCTATGTTTAACGGTTTGTTTGCGGCGAAGCCGCAATCTTTACGAAGAATTTTGCGATTCATCAGAAACTACAAATTGCTCCCATTCGTACAAACAAACTCCGATTAAAATCGGAAATATACATTTTATTGACCTTTCACCCCCGGACACAACAAATGTCAAAAAGTGACACTGGGCGCGATAGCGCCCCCCTAGGCTGAGAAGAAAAATGCATTATGAGAAAAAATTAGTTTCTCGGAAATGGATAAAATTCGGCACAAAAATAGTTGATGGCATCCCGGTCAGAAAAGCCAATAGGACCCATACCGTATTTTGTACGGTGTTGCCATGGAGACGACCGAGGCCCCCCATGTTATCCTAATGGGACTGACACATAAATCTCATATTATACACAATCACAGCGCATTAGCGCCCTCTGTAAGGAGCTTGTGGACAGGGTCATAGAAGTACGGCCCGTCAGGCCGTCCGATGCTGCTTGTGAAATAAAAAAGATTGTGGGCGCGCTAGCGCCCTCTGCAGTTTGGAGCCATTATTCACATGGAGAGGCTAAAAATGTAGTTTGGATGTTTATTGACAAAGATTAATGGCACATCAGGGCAATAAAATGTAGTAGGCACGTTAGCGCCCTTGGTAGTGTTACAAAGGAGGCACGGCCCGCGAGGGCCGTTCGATGCCGCTTGCGGCTTTAATTTTCATTATTACTCTAATTAGAGTTTATTTTTAATATAGTACAGAGTAAATCTTTACTCTTGTAAGAGTTACTTATATTTAGCAGTGTGAAACATTACTACTAATAAATACAAATCAAATTAGAAATACATATTTCTTTTATTTTACATTTAAAAAAACATTAAACATTTAAAATACAAAATGGCAGTATGGGACGATATACTGCAATGGATCCAATGTTCCATACTTCATTTGAACATCAAATGGTTGTAGTAGCATAACTCACTAATTGTAAACACTTTTAAAACTTTTTCTGGATGCAGTCGGATCTTAAAGGCAAAAAAATGCTCGTCAAAATAGACAGTTTCCATTAGTTTGCCACAAAAACAACAGTGTCATTTATCACAGCAATAGTCTTGATCTTACAAAACACAGGTAATCCTGAAGCTACCTCAGTACAAACAACAAAGTTAGGACGATATTCTGTACCATGGCATTTCACCCACTTTGTAGAGAGCACATCTGATGACAAGTTACATTCCAATTTAGAAGCAATGACTGGACCTTCACTGATCTCAAAGAGTGCACTGATCTTTCCTTGGTGAATGACTCATGATGAAATGCCATACAACTTTGGTGTTTTCTGGCTAAAGTCAATGTGATGTTTTAAAGCTTTTCACCTGTCTTTTAAAGAAGTTGTGTTTGGCTTCATAGCGCATGCACCATAAGTGGAGAAGTGGACCAACCTTTCTTATGCAGCGAGGGTAATGTAGCATAAAATGATGCTTTGGTAAGAGATTCACAGTAGGAAACAGGTGCTTAAAAAGTTTATGATGATCAGAGATTAAATGTTTGAGGTATATGGTCATCCCTTCAGATACAAAAGGTGAAAATATTATGTTCACAATTTGCAGAAGCAAATCAAAAGCTCCCAATGTTTGTCCTCTCTCTGTATCAAGTCCCAAACAGTAATGGCAAATTGCGCAGTAAACACCAAGATTGTATAGCGTTTAATCCCAAATCATTGCTTCCATCAAACAGTTTGACTCTTAGAGGACGACTTCTCTGCTGATTGTTTTTTTTTTTTTTTTTTTTTATTTGAGCAATTTTACATTCATTTTGTCTTTCAAAATGTATACAATTCCGGATGCTCAAAATGGAGTAGGCTGAAGCAATAAGCTTATAAGTGCCTACCCCGTGTTCAACTCAATATACATTTACATAACATAATCAATTGTAAGTTCTAAATTACATCGACTTTAGGTACAACAGATACAGATTACAGATACAATCATCAGCTTCAGACGTAGCAAAATTTGCCAAGAAGAGCATTTAAATGCCGTACATTTGTTACAGATATCTGCAGAATTTAAAGGGAAAAGAACAATTGATAGGACAAAGTATATCTAAAAAGAATTACGTTGTTAATCTGACTTTTAAAGATGTAATTGGACATTAATCCAAGGTTTATACTGTAGTTCTTTCTGATATATATTCCAATGTCAGTCCAATGGTGTTTCTATTTATTATATTAAATTTTTTTGACATTTCTTATCACACGTTTGACTTGTGTAGGGACAGGCATATTATATTCTGTGTGTTATAATTATCTTTTGGTCCTGTTATTTTCCCTGTTGTCATTCCCATCTCCACTACAGTTTTTATGTTTATTATTATTTCCCCTGTATAGTGTTGTGCGTTTAAAAAGCTAGAGCGTAGAATGGGCCAGTTGAGAGTTGGCGATAGCCCCCATTGAAAAGCCCTCACCCAGCTACCCTATCTTACAACTTACGGATGGTCTTTGTGTCCTATACTACGGGATGCGTTAAAAAGGACGAGGCTTTATGAGCCTGTTGGCCAGGGGAGGGTGTCCCTCTGACCAACAGCCCGGTGTCTCGACTTCCCTTGTGTATTGTTGTAAATGGTAAATGGTCACATTTTTATATAGCGCCTTTCTACCTGCTTTAGGCACTCAAAGCGCTTTACATCAAGGAACCAGTCACCCATTCATACACCAGTGTACGCAGACACTGGAGGCAAGGTGGGTGAAGTGTTCCCAAGGACACAACGACAGTGGGCACCTGCGGGATTCGAACCGCCGACCCTTTGGTCACAAGACGACCCGCTCTACTCTCTGCACCACCGTCGCCCATTTATTGTTGTGTAGATATAGGAATGACAACAACTGATAACAGCAGCATTAGTTAATTTTGTTAAGCTTCAGGCTAAAGCTTAAGTTTTGCCTTCCCTTTTCACAAACTATAGTGTCCACACTGAGGTAACCAAGTGAATGTACATTAGGGATTCACATTCCCCAAAAAACAAGAAAAAAGCAATTCCACAATGATAATTTACAATTTCTCCTCTATATAAGAGTTAATTATTTTAGCTTTAAGCTTTCTTTTAAATAGAAATAATGATGAACAGGACTTAAGCTCATCCTCCAAACAGTTCCACACATTCACACCTTGAAACGACAGGCTTCGTAATTAGCATCTGTTCGCGCTATCGGTTTTGCAAACATAAATGATCCTCTAAGTTCATACGGTGTACTTTTTATTTCAAACAAATTCTGCACACAATCTGGAACCATATTGTTTTTTATTTTATACATTAGATTGCTAATTTTATACTCAACTAAGTCATTAAATTTCAAGACTTTGGAGCTGTTAAACAGATTATGAGTATGTTGATTGTAATCGGCATTATTAATGAGATGGACATCACGCTTTTGCAGTATAATAATTGGCTGTATGGTCGTTTTATAGGTTTTCCCCCATATCTCGGCGCAGTACGTCATATAAGGCAGTATCAACGTATTATATATGAGATGCAAGGACCTAGGACATAGCATGTGTTTAGCTTTGTGTAAAATTGCAAGTGACCTGTACATTTTGATTTAACATGGGCCACATGGGGTTGCCAATGTAGTTTATTATCAATAATTACGCCCAAGAATTTATTGTCATAGACCTGCTCTAATTGAACATTGTCTATTGTAATTTTGACATGTTGATTTATTTTCTGGTTGCTAAATACCATAAATGTTGTCTTGTTTACATTTAATGAGAGTTTATTGATATCAAACCACTTTTTGAGGGTCTTTAATTCTGTTTCCACTGTGTGAAGAAGTTGAGTGATATCCTTTCCAGAACAAAAAATATTGGTGTCGTCTGCAAATAAAATGAAATGAAGAAGTGTAGAGACTTTACAGATGTCATTTATATAAAGTAAGAATAATTTTGGTCCTAGTATTGAACCCTGTGGTAATCCATATGTTATCCCTTCTAGCTCTGATTTTCATTTTGTAGTTGTACATATTGATATCTGTTAGAAAGGTAGTTCTTTATCCAATTATTTGCAATCCCTCTGATTCCATAACGCTCTAGTTTTTTAATAGAGTGTGGTGGTCGATGGTGTCAAACGCCTTTTTTAAGTCTATAAATATTCCAATTGAATGTTCTTTCTTTTCTATCGCACTTGTAATTTTTCAACCATTTCCATTATTGCCATTTCTGTTGATCTATTTTTACGAAATCCATATTGATTGTCAGTCAAAAGTGTGTGTTTGTCAAGAAAATTAGACAGTCTTTGCTCGTAAAGCTTCTCTAGTATTTTGAAAACTGAGGTAGGAGGGAAATGGGTCTGTAATTAGAAAAAGTGTGCCTATCCCCAGATTTGTAAATGGGATGACCTTTGCAATTTTCATCTTGTCCGGAAACAAACCAGATTGTAGGGATAGATTATAGATGTAGGTTAGTGGTTTTACAATATAAGCAATAGCATCTTTTATTAGTTTCATATCTATGTCATTATAATCGGTAGAATTTTGCTTTTAAACATTTTAACAATTTTTAACACCTCATGTTCCTCCACCTGTTCTATAAATAATGTATTATATTATTGTCAATGAGCTCTAATCCTACTCCTTCTTTTGATTTGGGCTCTTTTATTGTTTTCGCAAGATCACTTCCCACCTTTGCAAAGTATTTATTGAATTCATTAACAATTAAGTTCTTTTTAAAGATAGAAATATGATCTTCATTCTTAAAATATTCAGGATATTCTGTGTTTTCCTTTTTTCCTTTAATAATATTGTTATTACTTCCAGGTTCCCTTGGTATTACCTTGATTTCGCTGTAGTAATTTATTATGATATTGTTCTTTGCTCATCCTCAGTATTCTTATTAGCTTGTTTTTATATTTTTTATACCTGCTTTCTGCTTCTAAAGTTCTACATTTGACAAACTGTCTGTATAATAGGTTTTTCTTTTTAATTGCACACTGTAGCCCTTTTGTTATCCAAGGTTTTGAATCAAACTTTTGCATTTTTAGCATGCCAATAGGACAGTGTTTATCATAGATAAATGTAAAAATGGACAAAAAAGCATCATAGGAGTCATTTGGATCACTTTTTGTATACACCTCTTCCCAGGATTGCTTACTTAATTCATTTTTAATGCATTTATGGCAGCTAATGTTTTACGTCTCACAAATTTGCAATTTTCTGGCTGTTGCTTAGTATTTGTAAAAAAGTTTTGCAGTGTCACGAAAACAGGTAGGTGATCACTAATGTCTTTTATCAGAAGCCCGCTAGTTATTGTTCTGCCAGTTATGTTTGTAAAAATGTTATCAATTAAGGTTGCACTTTCAGTTGTTATTCTTGATGGTTTTAGTATTGTAGGAAACAGCCCTAAGCTGTACATGGAATCCATGAAGTCCCTGTTGCTCTTCCATTTATCAACCATCATTAAATCGATGTTGAAATCCCCACATACAAACCTAAGATTCTTTATTTTCCCTATGCCAAGCAATTCCAACAAATTGTTATTAAATGAATCAATACATGAGCCGGGGGTTCGATATACACAACTTATTGTAACTTTTTGTGGTTTTTTACAACCATTTCTACTGTAATACATTCCATGACACTTTCTACTGTTGTTGACATTTCTTGCACTATATTACATTCAAAATTATTTTTCACATATATTGCAACTCCCCTCCTCTTTTGTTGTTTCTGTTTAATGCAAATAATTGTATCCTTCTAGTTGTACGTCTTTTTCCTTCTCATCATTAAGCCATGTCTCTGATATAGCAATAACGTCAAACTTATCGAGCTGACTTAAGCAGTCTCTAATTTCCAAAATTGGCTTGTAACCATAATCAAAAGCCTGTATCCTACGCTCAAGTTGTTCAGCAGTTATATAGTTTTTTTGAATGTACTGGAGAACAAGCTTTCATCTCAAACTGACCCACACCTTCCAGAATATCGTGCATGATGTCTACGGCAAAGTTGTTGGCAGTATTGAAATACTGCAGGGAATTCAACAAGCAACTGCGCTTCACACCAAAAACATGAGGCAGTGAAGAATCTGTGTTTACAGTTTGACAATGCTGTGTATGCAGCTCTACAGTTCTTAATCTTACTTCAGGATTGTCTTCAGTGAAAACCGTTTGGAACTTCTCTTTCTCAAGGAGACAGAAGCGACAGCAATAACTAGCTCCAAATGACTCTACAAAGCCAAAAATACTATGCAAGCCAAGGTTATCTCCTGTAACCAGAACAACTGATCCATAAATGACACGATCACTCATTGGAACTTTAAGGCCTTCATTCTCAAGAGTTTTCAGATCACTGACAAGTGGCTCAAGTACTGAGTTGAAGCCATATCGCTTGATGTCTGCGCATGGAAAAGAGCACACAAGTAAATATTTGATAATGAGGAATTATAAACAGGGGGGAAATGTCTTAATGTAAAATAAATTGCACCTAATTTGTGTATACCCTTCTTAGAACCTAATGGGTTTGCAGTTTCAAAGTCGTCATAAAACAACTGAATTTGTAGAGCATCTTTTTTCTCTGAAAAAAGGGGATTTTCTTTCAAGTAGGTAGCATCCATTATGTCTTTATAAAAACCTTCTTTTTCAGCCAGTAGCTTGTTAAAAATTAGAGGTAGATTGGGATTTAAGAAAATTGTTTTCAGGGTTTCCAAAATCAGGATATATGCAAATTTCTCCATAACAACAACCTGTTCGTAAGTACCAGTAGCTTTGTTTCTTCTGCTGTCAAACCGTGTGCCCAGAACTTTTTCAACAGGATCAACTATTTTCCATTTATCAGCAAAATGTTTTTGTCGTTTACTTTCAGAATTTAAGGTTGTGAATGGATTCTCAATTATCTGAAAGGACTGCTCAATCCTGTTTCTATTTTCATTATCGTCTGAAGATAAGCACTGTAAAGCTGCATTTTTAGCCTGAGCATGAATCTCTGAAAACGCTTCTTCCATGCAGGAGACAAAACTATTCATTGTGGACTGGCCTAAACCAGCTGCCTTGAGCTGTGCGACTGCAGATGCACACATATCCAAAGTGCTCTTATTGGATGGCTGAAACTGATCGGAAGTTGAGGGCATGTCTTGAACATTAACCATATTTGCCTCATCTACACACACATCTGACATAACCCTGGCATCAGCTGATTCTGCAGCTGTGGCAGTATGCTCAGTGTGCTTGGTGTTTAAATGTTTCCTAAACCCAGAGAAGGAACCAAAACACGACCACATCCAGTCTCAACACATCGAAGACGGAGGGTTCTTCCTGGAAGAAACCCATGGAACATTTTGATATGCTTAACAAGAAAGTTTGAACTCATGAACACAGCTTGGCATACATAGCACTTCATGGCATCACTAATGAAGTAACCTTGCTCTTATTTCTGCAACATGAGGCCTCTCCCTCACTTTGCCAACATCAATATTGTAAATGGTAGTCTGGATGAATGTGAACACATTGTACAACATGATGTGATAGGCTGTACCAAAAACAAAATGAGCCTTGAACAGCTCATCAAAAGCACTCAAGGGTGAGTTGGACATACAGGGGATGGCAGTCTTGTCCAGGATGATGAAGTACTGACTGATCCGGTTCTTCTGGGTGCCAACCGCCAGGAGGTAAGGCTGAGTGCTTGTGGTGATGGAGTCTAGATGCTCTTCAATGCTTGTTCCACTCTACAGAGAACATAAAGATAATGTTGGAAGGTAAATCTTCACATTTATAATTGTTGACATGACATGCCAATGCACTCAAGTTTATCCAATTAAGTACCAACATAATGACACAAAAGTAACAAATGTATGTGCACTAATCAGCCAAAAAAAAAAAGGCACACCTTCTTGAAGACCACAAGGTGTTTTTCTGCCTGGGACGCTGACATTTCCCAGGTCTCTTACGGCCTTGAGAAGTGGGTGGAATAAGATGCAGGAGTAGCAAAATGGAGGCAAAGTCACTATCCCAGCCTGTACACAAGATTAAACAATATGCAAGTTGTTGCAGAATACATTCCCCTTAATTGTAGTGCATTGCATTTTACTGTAAACCACAAATTTCCTCCAATAGGCTCTACGCAAACGAGGGACATGTGACTTCCGAGTGAAATCTCCAGAGGCTGCTGTCCTTTCTCTTTTGCTATCTATGCCAATAGGCATTTGATTGACAGTCACTGGCAATGTGTTAAAATGTACTTCTTTTTTTTCTTTACTTTTTATAATTTGAATGTATGTATCTGTAAGCACTAAATGGTAACAGTGAAACACAGATGAAAGAGCTGGTGACGATCTTGAGCATTTCTCCTGCTGGCAGCTGTAGGAATAACTTAAAAAACACAACTTCCAGGTTGGACTCAGGGTGCTGTTAGCAACTTCAGCATGACGTAATAAACACACTTTTAATTAGTCTTTGCTCCTGACGCAATGTTTTTAACTTGCTAGTGACTGTCCACCAGTAACTCACTGTCTGCCATGTAATCTTGAGTTATTTATTTGGACATGACTCTGCAACTAACTCATAGGGAAATAACAAGACAGGAAGGGCAGCGTCTCCTGAGGATTCACCATAAGACACATGTTGCTTGTGTCCATATAGCCCCGTACCAAATTTTGCGCCACTATCATCATCATCTTCCTGTGGATCTGCTGCCAGTAAGAGGTCTTCAAGCTCTTTGGTGGATGGAAGCTTTCCGCACTGCTTTATTATCTTCTTCTTGAGTGTTGTTGGCCATTTTTCCAGAAGTCTGCCAGTTGTGTCCTCCCCAAACATGAGAACAAAATCTTGTTCAATCTGCATTGACAGAGCAGAGAAGAGATCAAACAAAAAAGCATACAAATCCTGCATATTATATAGGTGTGAATTTGATCATGCTCCAAATTTCAATCTATTTTCTAATCAACATTTGAAATCAGTATTTAGTTGAAATATTTACCAAGCCTTTGACGTCTTTGAATCGTGGAAAATGTGACAATATGTTGCTTGACTCCTGGGGTCCAGAACCATGCCACGGCGATGAGCAAAGGTCTGTTTCATTTTCTTCCTCACAATGTTTCGTCAGCTGAGTGTCTCATGAGTGACATGGCCTCTAGGCATTCTTCTTCACTCAGGTGCGCTTCTGGAGGATACTGAGGCTCACGTCTGGCTGTTGGTCCTCCTGACAGTTCATCTCCGGACTTCTCTTCTGTAGAGGCTATCACATACCAATAAAGATGTTGTCAACACTACAGTGGCAACAATTAAAATGTCAATCTCAGAATATTTAATCCTACTACATGGAGTTACCTTCAATTGATCTCCGTTCTTGGGCAAGGTTTCTTTGTATGTATTTAATCCTCCAAGCCAGGTAGCCAGTGTCAGATTTGCCATCATAATAATGCTCCTAGACGTTCAAGTGGGATGTTAAGCAAATTAAGTCGCTTTATATAGGACTATCTGTCAAATGTGTAACTCACGTAGCCCTTCTCTTTAAAGGGGTCCCTGAGATATGGAAACAAGGTCACAATCCCGTTGGCATATTTCTCTTTCATTAGTCTGGGTGGAGAAGTTCTACAAAGAGAAGAAATATTTGATTTAAAAAAACAAACAAATACAAACAACTGTTGATGAGAACTAACAAATGTACCCATTTTTTTCCGTCAAGTCAGCTGCTAGTATGTTCACAAGTTTCTTTCTGGAGTCATCAGCCAAAGACTTGGTACGATTGTACTCCATCATTATTCTCTCGCCTCCGGGCTTCTGGGAAAGAATCTTTTCCACCAACTTATAAAAAAAAAAGAAGAAAAAAAGAAAAGGTGCAGTATAATCAAGACTTTAAAATTAACACCATATTCTTGCATATATACAAGTATCCAAAAAGGATGTTTTTAAATCTTACCTGCTTAGCTTCATGATCCAATCTCTGGCGCTTCCTAGAGGGACTAACAGGCAGGATGATTGTGTCCGGGAATCCCACTGCTGGGCGATGAGGAGGTCAGTCCTGGAGAGGCTGCAGTCCCAACATCCACTTTGCAAAAATATAAAAAGTATTTATTTTATTTACAACATTGCGTGTGGGTATCTTGTAATTTATAACCAACTTCCTAGTTCTTGTTGGAGGGAAATTAGCGATATTTAGACACACACAGTGCACATGGTTCGTTTTTCTGTCAGAAATGTTGCATTTACAATGTGGAAAGAAACCAAATTGACATGTATAGAACATGCAGACATGCTTAATTGATTACCACAGCATTAAGTAGTAAGTTATTACGGTTTGAAATGGGAAAAAAAAAGATCACAGGAAAATGAATTGCTTAGCACACCAAACGTGATGTTTATCAATGACAAAAACCAACAAGCCATTTTTCCTGAGGTCTTTTTCCATTTTCAGTTGATTCACTTTATTTACTTTTATGATATGTGCATTTCTGAGCCAGTTATTATTATTATTATTATTATTACAGTTCAAAACAGGAAAAACAAACCAGTATCAAATGTGATGGTCAGAACACCAGTTGTAGGATCCTTCACAACATCCTCGAACACCTCATCATCCAGCTCAGTCCCAGAACTGTCAAGGACGCGCACGCCTTCAGTCACAGCTGGAACGCCAAACTTACTAAATGCTGAATTAAAAAAAAACACATAAATTGGTGATGACAATACATTTTGGCGTATTTTAAATTGAGTGCCCTTGGTCATTTTACATAAGTACCATGCTTACCAGCATTCAGAAAATCTTTCAGGTTCAGTTCAGCTACTACGACAAATTTTTGGGCATTACCCATTTTAACTTCAATCGCATCTTCCCTGATAAAATACAGTGGAATAACAGATGAGTTTCAAAAATGCCATTTATATTTTAATTGATTAATATTTACAGCATATAGGAGAAAACTCAGGCTCAGGTGGTCACCAATTACATCCTGCTCCAATCCCTGTCACAGAGAGAAAATAAATAAATAAATAATCAAACTTCAAAATTACAGCATATTAAAAAACGAATTATGATCTTGATAAGATTTTAAATCACACACGTTTGGGTTGTCAGCCAATTCAAGGTTCTGCCCAGTCCCAGACCTGAAGCATTATCTGGATGCAAGAGCTCAAACCGGCACGGTGTACAGCGGTTAGCGCTCGTGCTTCACAGCTAGAAGGTCCCGGGTTCGATTCCCACCTGGACGGGGCCTTTCTGTGTGGAGTTTGCATGTTCTCCCCGTGTCTGCGTAGGTTTCCTCCGGGTACTCCGGTTTCCCCTACCACTAAAACATGTACAATAGGCCAGGATGAATGAGAGTGTGTTTGAGAGTGCGCATGGGGGACGACGGATGGAAATTAGCCCAAGGCTACAATCCGGTGTGGCTTGTTTACATGCATGAGACCCATGTATGTTCATTAACATGCACTGTCCCGACCAAATAAACCAATAAATAACCTAAATGACTGCGCGCACTTTCGGAGTTTTCCCCACAGCAAACACGGCGGGGCCTGGAGCTAGGTAACATGCATTTGCTGTAGCTTTCTCCGGAGCGCCTACTCCTCCCGCCTCTCTTTCTCCCCAAGGCACTACAGTGCTCCAGTGTCCACTGAATTGTATTTATCGGCACATCACATACCAAACTACGTTACTAAACCACCGTGAGTTAACAATCCTGAGAGAAAACGGATATCTCAATAACCCCGCTCCAATGTCTTTTTCGGATTGCTAAGGGCTCCTGCTGCCGTATTATCTGCTCATTTCCTCACGCGGCCACACCAGTACGGCAGCACCGCAGCCCTGAACATGAACCCGCCGGCCCAAGGAAAAAAACGGGGAAATGTAGCACTGAACCATTACCTTTCCCCTTAACAGTGTTTAAATATGTAATCTACGTGCGCGGTCTTTGATAAAACGGGGCTGGGAAGACGAAAAAAAAAAAGCGCATGGTTACCGTACACTGTCCCTCTCTGCGCGGGCTGATGTACCATGCAGACGACGATTTCACAGTTTCACATATGGAAAGAGCCCAAGTTTGAAAAAAAACGTCCTTTTCTAAAACAATATAAAAGTCGGCGATGTCTTATACTTGGCGGGCTGGTTAAGCTAGCATGAGAAATAATCTTCCTGTTAGCAGTCTGCACTAAAGCAAATCATTCGTCTTAAATAATGCATGGCAGACACAAAATATACCAGATCCCGTCTTTTTTACACATTTATATTTGAAATGTTAATAAAATATGTAAAACTAGAACATATGCAAGACGTGTAAAACACTTACCGAACGACGAAACTTGTGAAGCGAGGAGAAAAATGGCGGACTGAATTTTTTTTCGAACAGTTTGAAGAGGTGGAGTCATGGGCGGGGCTTCTCAGAGTAACCAGCCACCTGCCTTTTACTCCAATGCATTTGCTCTGTGTTTTAACTAGGACGCTAGAGGGAGTTTTACTCACACTTTTGTAATTTAAACTCTTAGCGAGTGAATATACTTTTACTATGGGAAATTTACTGTGTATGACGCCCTATTACAGTCCGGGTACCTTTCGATCATTGGTTTATTAGCTATACACTGGAACACTGCTACAACTTTCAATATTGCTTTACTACTGCTTTGCTTTGATATGCTACTGGAAATGATGAGTGGTGAAAGTCGGATACAGCAGCGAGCAACTTTGCGCGAAAGGCAAAATGGAATATAGCGTCACATGTGTGTGTGTGGGGTGGGGGGGGCAGCACAACCACCATGCGTCCTCACTCCGTTCCTATACGCTCATTACGCACTGTTCATCTGCCTTTATGTTCCCACACTGAGGCCACTGTGACTGAATGGAATTAAACTGTATTTGTACAACTTTATTGATGCAGTTAATGACAACGATGAGGAAAGGAGAAGCCTACTAAAAGAAACACATGCACAGGTATCATGGATGAACTCTCTGTTCATTCATCAGGCAAAACATAAAGCAATAATCAGATCAGCAAATATAAGTTTAAATGCCCCAACAGACAGTTAGCACCCTGGTGTGTTCTCTGGAGCCGGACATGGCGAACAGTGAAAGAAGAAAGGGATGACAGGTCGGGGACACGAGGAACTGAGTTCTTGGGAGCGCTCGATGCAACACTCTGCACAGAGACAGCCATCTTATCTTATAAGACCAAACATGGCCAGGACTCTTTGAACTCTTGTGCCATTTAAAAACGTGTTGTGGCCAAGTCCCAAAGTCACAGTGCAGCCGGAGCATTTCCGCAGAGCCCTCCTGGAGGCTCTTCAAACAGCGTGTCATTGACTGGACATGTGTTGGAGTAATTACAGAGCTGTTACATCACAGCGAGCAGGAGAGCGGATGATGAGCCAGTGGAGCGCAGACGGTTGCAGCCGAGCATGGGCCCCGATGGACTCAGGTGAGCTGACCGGATCTTCCTTGGCTGAACACTCATTTACTACAAATGCAGTTTCCCTTTTTTTAAAGTTGTAGGACAGAACATTGTTTGAACATCAGTCTGAACAATGCTTTAAACTTTAGTCTGAACACTGCTTTAAACTTACTGTAAGTCTGAACACTGTTTAAACTTCAGTCTGAACACTGTTTAAACTTTAGTCTGAACACTGCTTTAAACTTAAGTCTGAACACTGCTTTAAACACTGCTTCAAACAGGTGACGCACAAGCGTCACCTGTTACCTGCAGCAGTGGAGCAAAAAGGGCATACGCAATATATGCCTTGCATAGGGGCGGCGATAGTGATGTGTCGGTCGCGAACGATCCGGCTCTTTTGAACGAGTCTTTACAGTGAACGATATGAACAGGTTCGCGGTGGTGAAGTGTTTTTTTTTTTTTAATTCCTCTTTGGGGGAGGGGCGTCACTTTAGTTGTGCATGCTTATTTTGCGAAACAAAGTCACTGCTGGAGTGGGGCAGAGAGGAGTGTAGGATTGGCAGAGGGACAATCCTACACTCCTCTCTGCCCCACTCAGGGACAGAGGGTCATCACCCCCCACGAGGAGCTCAAAGTGAGCATAAGGCAACACTTTTGAGAAATAAAAGTCCTAATGAAATAAAAACACGGTTACAGAGGAGATCACGTTGAAGCTTGCATTGTTTTCTCCCCTCTTGCGCGGGGGAGAGAGAGGGAGAGAAGGAAAAGTTACGTGAATGAAGCAACAGAAGCTTAATCGGGCCGTGTGATTGTTTTTTGTGATAACAAACTCCATAGAGGAAATGTCGATGTTATATTGTGTGAAATAGTGACATTTTCGTTCAAATAAAGTCAATTCAGAGGGTATTTATTTACTTAAAAAAAAAAAAACATCAAGAGCCATGTGTGTGTTGTGTGTGGAGGGGGGGTAGTTGCGGTTGCGCCCCTGACCGGCAGCATGGAGGACAAGTTGATCATCGCGGTTTGCGCTCGGCCTGAGTTGTATGACACGCTTCCTAATTATGACGCTTGCAAAACTTCACGCGCCAGCAAACAGGCGTTTCTCGCGAGTGTGAATCGGCAATGTTTGGCGTCCAACTAGAGGCAGATGGGGCGTGGACGCACGTTCGGTCTGAACCAATGGCCGCTGACTGCTCTGCTTTGTGACTACGACACTAGAGGCCGCCATTGCTCCGCTATTGCTGTAGTACCTCCATATGGCCGCTATTCCCCCATTGGAATGCATTGGACTTTAGACACGTTAAAAACAACTTTAATGCCCGGTGCCTAATGTTTTAGAAGTGGCTAGAGCTAGATATTCCTCCTGTGATTACGCTGGGTTAAAAACAATCTGGGGCACCGGGCTGGTTATGGTAGCATGAATTTTAGAAATCTCCTACTTAACGGGGGTCTGACTGTTGGCATTGGAGCTGCGCGAGCTACACGTCACGCAAGGGCCGAGTCTACAGTGAAGCTCCCGCCCTTATGCTCTTATTAGGAACATGCTTCGTCAGAGATGGGGAGGAGGAGTCTGTAAATCCGCCATGATTTCCCCCTCGAACGTGGTCATTGTGGTAAACGGGGAGGAGTGAGGAATGACGGTCTATTAATAATATGTCTATGGTCTGAACGCACCTTAAGTCTGAACACTTTTTAAACTTCAGTCTGAACACTGCTTTAAACTTTAGCCTGAACACTGTTTAAACTTCAGTCTGAACACTGTTTAAACTTAAGTCTGAACACGTTTAAACTTTAGTTTAAACTTTAGTCTGAACACTGCTTTCAACTTTAGTCTGAACGCTGCTTTAAACTTTAGTCGCCTGTTTAACACTGGTTTAAACTTTAGTCTGAACACTGCTTTAAACTTTAGTTCTGAATGCTGCTTTAAATTTTAGTCGAACACTGTTTAAACTTTAGTCTGAACACTGTTTAAACTTTAGTCCTGAACCAACTGCTTTAAACTTAAGTCTGAACAGATTGCTTTTAAACTTAGTCTGAACACTGCTTTAACTTTAGTCTGAACACTGTTTAAACTTTAGTCTGACACAACTTGGCTTTTAAACTTTAGTCTGAACACTGTTTAAACTTAGTCTGAACACTGGCTTTAAACTTAAGTCTGAACAATCTGCCTTTAAACTTTAGTCTGAACACTGTTTAAACTTAAGTCTGAACATCTTGTTTTAAACTTTAGTCTGAACACTGCTTTAAACTTTAGTCTGAACACTATGGCTTTAAACTTAAGTCTGAACAATGCTTTAAACTTAAGTCTGAACACTGCTTTAAACTTTAGTCTGAACACTGTTTAAACTTTAGTCTGAACACTGCTTTAAACTTTAGTCTGAACACTGCTTTAAACTTTAGTCTGAACACTGCTTTAAACTTTAAGTCCTGAACACATGCTTTAAACCTTAAGTCTGAACACTGCTTTAAACTTTAGTCTGAACACTGTTTAAACTTTAGTCTGAACACTGCTTTTAAACTTAAGTCTGAACATGCTTTAAACTTAAGTCTGAACACTGCTTTAAACTTTAGTCTGAACACTGTTTAAACTTTAGTCCTGAACACTGCCTTTAAACTTTAGTCTGAACACTGCTTAAAAACTAAAATTTAGAGCTGAACACTGCTTAACTTCAAGTCGAAAATGCTTTTAAACTTCAAGTCGAACACTGCTTTAAACTAGTCTGAACACTGTTAAAACTTAAGTCTGAAACACTGTTTAAACTTTAAGTCTGAACACGTAAACTTTGTCTCGAACCGCTAGCGCTTTTACAACTTATAGTCTGAAACACTGTTTGTAATACTTTAACTTGAATGCTGATTTTAAACTTTAAATCCTGAAGCGCTGCTTAGAACTTTAGTCTGAACACATGCTTTAAACGCCTGTTAGTGTGACGGCTGCTTTACTTTAGTGCTGAACACTGCTCTAAACTTTAGTCTGAACGCTGCTTTAAAAGTTTAGTCTGAACTACTGTTTTAAACTTTAGTCTAAACGCTGCCTTTTAAACTTTAGTTCTGAACTGCTGCTTAAACTTAGCCTGAACGCTGCTTTTAAAACTATTTACGTCTAAAAACGCTGCTTTAAATTTAGTCTGAGCACTGCTTTTAAACTTTAAGTTCCCGAAGCTACTGCTTTAATAGCTCAGTCTAGAACACTGTTTAAAAATTAAGTTGTACACTGCTTTAATCTTTAGTGCTGATCACTGTTATAAAACTATGTAAAGCTGATAGCTGCCTGCTTAAACTTTAGTCTGAACGCATGCTTTACAAACTAGTTAGTCTGTAAATGCTGCTTTCAGCTTTAGTCTGAAACACTGATTTAAGACTTTACGTCTGAACACTGTTTAAAACTTTTAGTCTGAACACCTGTTTAACTTTAAGTCTGAAACTACTGCTCACTAACTTAAGTCTGAACACTGTTTAAATCTTTAAGCCTGAAACACTGCCTTAACTTAATCTGAACACTGCTTAAACTTATCTGAACATGCTTTAAACTTTAGTCCTGAAAATGTTTAAAACTTTTAGTCTGAAGTGCTTTAAACTTTAGTCCTGAACACTGCTTAAACTTTAGTCTGAACGCTGCTTTAAACTTTAGCCTGAACATTGCTTTATCTTTATCTGAACACGTGCTTTAAACTTTGTCTGACACTGTTTAAAACTTTAGTCTGAACGCTGCTTTAACTTTAGTCTGAACACTGCTTTAAACTTTAGGTCTAACACTGCTTAAACTTAGTGTGGACATACTTTAAAACTTTAGTCCTGAAACACTGCTTAAACTTTGAGTCTGAACACCTGTTTAAACATTAGTTGAACCACTCGCTTTTAGAACTTTAGTCTGAACACTGTTTATAAACTTAGTCTTGAACACTGTTTTACACTTAGTCTGAACACTGCGTTAAACTTTAGCTCTGAACACGTTTAAATCCTTTAGTAATGAACAACTGTTCTAACCTTGTCTGAACACTGTTAAACTTTAGTCTGACACTCGGCTTTAAACTTTTATCTGAACCACTGTTTAAACTTTAGTCTGAACACTGTTTACAATTAGTCTGAACACTGTTTAACTTTAGTCTAACACTGCTTAAAACTTTAGTCTGAACACTGTTTTAAACCTTTAGTTCCATGCAACACTGCTTTAACTTTAGTCTGAACACTGTTTAAACCTTTATCCTGAAAACACTGCTTTAAACTTTAAGTTGAACAACTGTTTAAAACCTTTAGTCTGAACACTGTTTTACACACTTTAGAGACACTGCTTAGACTTAATTTCTGAAAACTGTTTAAATCGCGCTTTAAGTCTGACACGTGCTATTAAACTTTAGTCGAACACTGTTTTAACACTTTAAAGTCTGAACACTGTTTAAACCTTTAGTCTGAAACCTGCTTTAAACTTGAGTTCTGAACACTGTTAAACTTTAGTCGAACAACTGCATTAAACTTGAGTCTGAAACAACTGTTTAAACCTTTAGTCTGAACACTGTTTAAACTTTTAATTTGAAACACTGCTTTAAACTAAGTCTGAACACTGTGTTAAATTTAGTCAAACACTGTTGTACACTTTTAGTCTGAACACTGTTTAAACTTTTAGTCTGAAACACTGCTTAAACTTGAGTTCTGAAGCACTGGTTTAAACCTTTGTCTGAACACTGCTCTAAACTTTAGTCTGAACAACTGCTTAAACTTTAGTCTGAACAACTGCTTAAACTTTAATTTGAACACTCTTTAAACTTAAGTTGAACACTGTTAAACTTTAGTCTGAACACTGTTACACTTTAGTCTGAAACACGTTTAAAACTTTAAGTCCCTGACACTGCTTTAAAACTTGAGTCTGAAACCTGTTTAAACCTTTAGTCTGAACATGCTTTAACTTTAAGCGAAACACTGTTTAAACTTAAGTCTGAACACTGTTTAAACTAAGTCTGAACAACTGTTTAAAACTTTAGCCTGACGCTGGCTTTAAACTTTAGTCTGAACGCTGCTTTTAACTTTAGTCTGAGCACTGCTTTAAACTTTAGTCTGAACAACTGCTTTAAACTTAGTCCTGAAACACTGTTTAAACTTAAGTCTGTACCTGCTTACATCTTTAGTCTGGATCACTGCTTTAAACTTTAGTTCTGAATGCTGCTTTAAGCTTTAGTCGACACTGTTTAAACTTTAAGTCTAACACTGTTTACACTTTAGTCTGAACACTGTTTAAACTTTAGTCTGAAACACTGGCTTAAACTTAAGTCTGAACACTTTTTAAAACTTTACCTGAACCTGCTTAAACTTAAGTCTGAACACTGCCTTAAACTTTAATCTGAACACTGCTTTAAACTTTAGTCTGACACTGCTTAAACTTTAGTCTGAACACTGCTTAAAACTTAGTCTGACACTGTTTAAACTTTAGTACTGCACGTGCTTTAAACTTTAGTCTGAAACACTGCTTTAAACTTTAGTCTGAACGCTGCTTAAACTTTAAGGTCTGAACACTGCTTTAAACTGTTTAGTCCTGAACATTGTCTTAATCTTTAGTCTGAACGCATGCTTTAAACTTTAGTCTGAACACTGCCTTTTAAACTTTAGTCTGAACACTGCTTAAAACTTTAAACTGAACACTGCTTTAAATTAGTCTGAAAACTTGCTTAACTTAGTCGAACACTGCTTTAAACTTTAGTCTGAACACTCGTTAAACTTTAGTCTGAACGCTGCTTTAAACTTTAGTCTGAACACTGTCTAAACTTTAGTGTGGACACTGCTTTAAACTTTAGTCTGAAACTGCTTAAACTTTAGTCTGAACACTGTTTAAAACATTAGTCTACACTGCTTTAAACTTTAAGTCTGAACATGTTTAACAACTTAGTCTGAAACACTGCTTGTTAAACCTTAGTCTGAACACTGTTTTAAAAACTTTAGTCTGAACACTGTTTAAACCTTTAGTCTGAACACTGTTAAACTTTCAGTCTGAACACTGTTTTACACTTTAGTCTGAACACTGCTTAACCTTTAGTCTGAACACTGTTTAACTTTACGTCTGAAACACTGTTTAAACCTTAGTCTGAACACTTGTTTTTAAAAACTTTAGTCGAACACTGCTTTAAAAACTTTTAAGTCTGAGCACTGCTTTTAAACTTTAGTCTGAACACTGCTTAAACTTTAAGTCTGAACACTGTTAAACTTAAGTCTGTACACTGCTTTAATCTTATCTGATCACTGTTTAAACTTAGTCTGAACGCTGCTTTAAACTTAGTCTGAACGCTGCTTTACAACTTTAGTCTGAATGCTGCTTTAAGCTTTAGTCTGAACACTGTTAAACTTTAGTCTGAACACTGTTTAAACTTTAGTCGAACACTGCTTTAAACTTAAGTCTGAACACTGTTTTAAACTTTAGCCTGAACACTTGCTTTAAACTTAAGTCTGAACACTGCTTAAACTTTAATCTGACCACTGCTTTAAACTTTAGTCTGAACACCTGCTAAACTTTAGTCTGAACACTGCTTTAACACTTTAATAGTCTGAACAACTGTTTAAAACTTAGTCTGAAGGTGCTTAAACTTAGTCTGGAACACTGCTTAAACTTTAGTCTGAACGCTGCTTTAAACTTTAGTCTGAAAATTGCTTTAATCTTTAGTCTGAACGCTGCTTTTTAAAACTTTAGTCTGAACACTGCTTTACACTTAGTCTGAAACACTGCTTAAACTTTAAACCTGACACGCTTTAAAAACTTTAGTCTGAATACTGCTTAGACTTTAGTCCTGAACACTGCTTTAACTTTAGTCTGACCTGTTTTAAACTTTAAGTCTGAACACTGCTTTAACCTTAGTCTGAACACGTGTTAAACTTAGTCTGAACACTGTTTTAACCTTAGTTCTGAACACTGTTAACTTTAGTCTGAACACTGTTTAAACTTTAGTCTGAATGCTGCTTTAAGCCTTAGTCTGAACACTGTCAAAAACTTTAGTCCTGAACACTGTTTAAGCACCTTTTAGTCTGAAACAACTGTTTAAACTTTAGTCGAACACTGTTTACAACTTAGTCTGAACACTGCTTAAACTTTAGTCTGAAACCTGTTTAAAACCTTTAGTCTGAACCTGTTTAAACCTTAGTCTGAAACACTGTTTAAACTTTAGTCTGAAACACCTGCTTTTAAACTTTAAGTCTGAACACTGTTTAAACTTTTAGTCTGAACACTGTTAGCAACTTTATCTGAAACTGTTTAAACTTTAGTCTGGACAACTGCTAAAATTTAGTGCTGAATCACTGTTTAAAACCTTTAGTCTGAACACTGCTAAACTTTTAGTCTGAACACTGTTTAAACCTTTAGTCTGAACACTGCTTTAAACTTTAGTCTGACACTGTTAAACCTTTAGTCTGAAACTGTTTTAAACTTTATCTGAACACTGCTTTAAACTTAGTCTGAACACTGTTTAAACTTTAGTCTGAACACTGTTGTAATGAAGTCTGAACAATGTTTAAACCTTTAAGTCTGAACACTGCTTTAAACTTTAAGTTGAACACTGTTTAACTTTTAGTCTGACACTTCTTTAAACTTAGTCGAACACTGTTTAAACCTTTAGTCTGAACACTGTTGTAAACTTGAGTCTGAACAACTGTTTTAAACCTTTAGTTGAACACTGCTTTAAACTTGAGCTCTGAACACACTGTTTAAACCTTTAGTCCTGAACATTGCTTTAATCTTAGTCTGAACGCTGCTTTAAACTTGAGTCTGAAACACTGTTTTAAACCTTTAGTCTGACCTGCTTTAAACTTTAGTCTGAACACTGCTTTTAAAATTTAGTCTGACACTGCTAAACCTTTAATTTGCACCACTGCTTTAAACTTAAGTTTTCGAACACCTGTTTTAATTAGTCCTGAACACTGTTTAACACTTTAGGTCTGAACACTGTTTTAAACCTTAGTCCTGAAACATGATTAAACTTGAGTCTGCACACTGTTAAACCTTTAGTCTGAACATTGCTTTAAACTTTAGTTGAACGGCTGCTTAAACTTTGTCTGAACACTGCTTAAACTTTAAAACTGAACACTGCTTTAAACTTTAGTCTGACACTTGCTTAACTTTAGTCTGAACACTGCTTTAAACTTTAGTCGCAACACTGTTTAAACCTTAGTCTGAACGCTTGTTTAAATTTAAGTCTGAACACTGCTTTAAACTTTAGTCTGAACACTGCTTAATCTTTAGTGTTGACTTGCTTTAAACTTTAGTCCTGAACACTGCTTTAATTAGTCTGACACTGTTTAAACCTTTAGTCTGAACACTGCTTTAAACTTAGTCTGAAACATTGTTTAAAACCTTTAGTCTGAACACTGTTTAAACCTTTAGTTGAACACTGCTTTAAACTTTAGTCTGAACCACTGTTTAAACCTTTAGTCTGAACACTGCGTTAAACTTTAATCTGAAACACTGCTTAAAACTTTAGTCCCTGAACACTGCTAAACTTTAGTCTGAACACTGCTTTAAACTTAGTCTGAAATCACTGTTTAACTTTGTCTGAACGCTGCTTTAAACTTTAGTCTGAACACTGCTTTAAACTTAGTCCTGAACCATGCTTTAAACTTTAGTCTGACTTGCTAATCTTTAGTCTGAACACTGCTTTAACCTTTAGTCTGAACACTGCTTTAAACTTAAGTTGAACACTGTAAACTTTAAACTGAACACTGCTTTAAACTTTAGTCCCTGAACATGCCTTAACTTTAGTCTGAACCTGCTTTAAACTTTAGTCTGAACACTGTTAAACTTTAGTCTGAACGCGCTTTAAACTTTAAGTCTGAACACTGCTTGTTAAACTTTTAGTCGAACACTGGCTTAAATTTAGTGTGGACACTGCTTTAAACTTTAGTCTGAACACTGCTTAAACTTCTAGTCTGACACTGTTAAACATAGTCCTGAACACTGCTTTAAACTTAGTCTGAACCTGTTAACTTTAGTCTGAAACTGCTTTAAACCTTAAGTCTGAACAATGCTTTAAACTTTAGTCTGACGCTGTTTAAAACCTTTAGTCGAACACTGCTTTAACTTGAGTCTGAACACTGTTTAAACCTTAGTCTGAACCCTGCTTTAAATAAACTTTAGTCGACACTGTTAACCTTTAGTCTGAACACTGCTTAAAACTTTAATCTGAACACTGCTTTAAAACTTTAGTCTGAACACTGCTTTATAAACTTTAGTCTGAACACTGCGTTTAAACTTAGTCTGAACACTGTTTAAAACTTTAGTCTGAACGCTGCTTTATAAACTTTAAGTCTGAACACTGCTTTAAACCTTAGTTGAACGCTGCTTTAAACTTTAGTCTGAACATTGCTTAATCTTTAGTCTGAACCTGCTTTAACTTTAGTCTGAACACGCTTTAAACTTTAGTCTGAACACTGCTTAACTTTAAAACTGACACTGCTTTAAACTTTTAAACTGAACCTGGCTTTAAAAACTTTAGTCTGAACACTGCTTACTTTAGTCGAACTGCTTAACTTTAGGTCCTGAACACTGTTTTAAATTATTCTGAAGATGCTAAACTTTGTCGAACCATGCCTTTTAAACTTTAGTCTGAAACTGGCTATAAAGACTTAGTGTGGGACACTGCTTTAAAAACTTTAGTCTGAAACGGCTTAAACTTTAGTCGTGAACACTGTACATTAGTCTGAACATGGCTTAACTTTAAGTTCTCTGACAACTGTTAAACTTTAAGTCTGAACAACTGGTTTAAAACCTTAGCTGACACTGCTTTAAACTTTTAAGTCTGAACGCTGTTTAAAAAAAACACTTTAGTCCTGAACACTGCTTTAAACTTGAGTCTGAACACGTTTAAACTTTTTGTCTAACCCTGTTTACTTGAGTCTGGACACTGTTTAAACTTTAGTCTGACATTGCTTTAATCTTCAGTCCTGAAGCTGCTTTAAACTTTTTAGTCTGAAACATTGCTTTAAAATCTTTAGTCCTGAACGCTGCTTTAAATTTAGTCTGAACACTGGTTTAACCTTTGTCTGAACACTACTTGCTTTAAACTTTAGTCTGAACACCTGCTTTAAACTAGTCTGGAAAACTGTTTAAACTTTAGGTCTGAACACTGCTTAACTTTAGTGTGGAACACTGCTTAAACTTTAGTCTGAACAACTCTTTATAACTTACTGCAACAACTGCTTAAACTTAGTCTGAAACTGCTTTAAAACTGTTATCTGAACACCTGCTTTAAACTTTAGCTGAACACTGAATTAAAACTTTTAGTCTGAACACTGCTTAAACTTTTAGTCTGAAACTGCTTTACAACTTTAGTCTGAACGCTGCTTAAAACTTTTAGTGTGAAAACTGCTTAAACTTTAGTCTAAAACACTGCATAACTTAGTCTGAGCACAAGCTGTTTTAAACATTATCCTGAAACACTCGCTTTAAACTTTAGTCTGAAACACTGTCAAACTAATTTTGAAACAACTGCCGTTAAACCTTAAGTCTGAACAGTGTTTAAACTTTAGTCTGAACACTGCTTTAATAACTTTAATCTGAACACTGCTAACACTTTAGTGTGGAACGTGCTTTATTATTATATTCTATTATGTTCTGTTATTACACGCTAAACTTTAGTCTGAACACTGTTTAAACATTAGCTGAACACTTCGCTTGAAACTTTAAAGTCTGAACACTTGTAAACTTTAGTTCGAACACTGCTTTAAACCTTAGTCTGAAACACTGCTTTAAAATTTAGTCTGAACGTGTTAAACTTTAGTCTGAAACTAGGCTTTAACTGCAGTCTGAACCGACTGTTAAACCTTACTGAAATTGCTTAAACTTCGAGTCCCTGAACATATGTTTAAAACCTTTATCCTGAAACATTGCGCTTTAAATTCTTTAAGTCCTGACGCTGCTTTAACTTTAGTCTGAACAGCTGTTTAAACCTTAGCTGCAACAGCTGCTTTAAACTTTAGTCTGAAACTGCTTAAAAACTTAAAAGTCGTGAACACGCTTAAAACTTTAATCTGAACACGCTAACTTTAGTCTGAACGACGCTATTGTGTGAACACTGCTTTACAAACTTTGTCGACACTGCTTAAACTTTAGCTGAACACTGCTTAAATTTGAGTCGAACACCACGTGCTTTAACTAGTTGAACACTGCTTTAAACTTTAGGTCTGAACACTCCTAAACTTTAGTCTGAACATGCTCAACTTTAGTCTGAACAACTGCTTAACTTAGTCTGAGCATGTTAAAACATTAGTCTGAACACTGCTTAAACTTTAGTCTGAAAAATTGTTAAAAAACTTAATTTCGAACACTGCTTTAAACTTAAGCGAACACGTTTAAAACTTTGTCTGACAACTGGCTTGTAAACTTCTTCAGTCTGACACGCTTAAACTTAGTGTGACACTGCTTTACAAACTTAAGCTGAACACTGGCTATAAACTTAGTCTGGAACACTGTTTAAAAACATAGTCTGAACACTGCTTTAACTTAGTCTGAACACTTGTTAACTGTAGTTGAACACTTGGCTTTAAACCTTTGTCCTGAACACTGCTTTAAAACTTAGTTCTGAACGCTGTTAAACCTTTATCTGAACTGCTTTAAACTTAAGTCTGAAACAATGGCTTTAATACCTTTAGTCTGAACACTGCTTTACAACTTGATCTCGGAACACTGTTAAACCTTTAGTGAACATTGCTGTTAATCTTTAGTCTGAACGCTGCTTTAAACTTATCTGAGCACTTGCTTTAAAAAACTTTAGTCTGAACACGCTTTAAACTTTAGTCTGAACACGGCTTACACTTTAATCTGAACACTGCCTTAACTTTAGTCTGGAACACTGCTTAAACTTTAGTGTGAACCATGCTAACTTTAGTCGAACACTGTTTAAACTTCTAGTCTGAATACTGCTTAAACTTAGTTCTGAACACTGCTTAAACTTTAGTATGAACACTGCTTAAACTGTTTAGTCCCTGAACACGTGCCTTTAAACTTTAGCTCTGAACACTGCTTAAACTTCAGTGGAACCACGCTGCTTTAAACTAGTCTGAACACACTGCTTTAAACCTTTAGTCTGAGCACTGTTTAAACATTAGTCTGGAACACTGATTTAAAAACTTAAGTCTGAACATCTGTTTAGAACTTTATTGAACGAACTGCTTTAAACTTATAGTCTGCAGACACTGTTTAAACTTTAGTCTGAACACTGTTACTACTGTTTAGTCTGAACACTGTTGTAAACCTTTTAGTCCTGACCAAACTGCTTAAACTTTGAGTCTGAACAAACTGTTTTAAACCTTTATCTGACACATTGCTTTATACTTTATTCTGAACTCTGCTATTAATTAAAAACTTTTTAGTCTGAACACTGCTTACAAAAAACTAACTGAACACTTTGCTGTAACTTAGTCTGACAACCTGCTAAACTTAGTCCGAACACTGCTTAAACCTTTAAGTCTGACAGTTTAACTTTTAGTCTGAAGCTTGCTTTTTACTTTAGTCTCTGAACAGCTGCTTAAAACTGTTAGTCTGAACACTGCTTAAACTTAGTGTGGACAACTGGTTTAAACTTAGTCTGAACACTGCTAAGCTTAGTCTGAACAACTTAAACCTTTAGTCTGAACACTGCTTTTAAACTTTAAGTCTGAAGCACTGGTTTAAAAACCTTTAGTCTGAACACTGCTTAAACTTAGTCTGAACACTGCTTAAACTTTAGTCTGAACACTGCTTTAAACCTTTAGTCTGAACACTGCTTTAAACTTTAGTCTGAACACTGTTAAACTTTAGTCTGACACTGCTTAAACTTTAGTCTGAACACTGCTTAAACTTTAGTCTGAACACTGTTTAAACTTTAGTCTGAACACTGCTTTAACTTTAGTCTGAACCTCTTTAACCTTACTATGCCGTTTTAACTTTAGTCTGAACACTGCTTTAAACTTTAGTCTGAACACTGCTTTAACTTAGTCTGAACACTGCTTAAACTTTACGAACACTGCTTAAATTTATAATGCTTAAACTTTAGTCTGAACACTGGCTTAAACTTTAGTCTGAACGCTGCTTTTAAACTTTAGTCTGACACTGCTTTAAACTTTAGTCTGAACACTGCTTAAACTTTAGTGTGGACACTGCTTTAAACTTTAGTCTGAACACTGCTTAAACTTTAGTCTGAACACTGTTTTAAACATTAGTCTGAACACTGCTTTAAACTTTAGTCTGAACACTGTTTAAACTTTAGTCTGAACACTGCTTTAAACCTTAGTCTGAACACTGCTTTAAACTTAGTCTGAACGCTGTTTTAAACCTTTAGTCTGAACACTGCTTTAAACTTGAGTCTGAACACTGTTTAAACCTTTTGTCTGAACACTGCTTTAATCTTAGTCTGAACGCTGCTTTAAACTTTAGTCTGAACATTGCTTTAATCTTTAGTCTGAACGCTGCTTTAAACTTTAGTCTGAACATGCTTTAATCTTAGTCTGAACACTGCTTTAAACTTTAGTCTGAAACACTGCTTAAACTTTAGTCTGAACACTGCTTTAAACATTTAGTCTGAACACTGCTTTAAACTTTAGTTGACACTGTTAAACTTTAGTCTGAACACTGCTTTAAACTTTAGTCTGAACACTGCTTTAAACCTTAGTCTGAACACTGCTTTAAACTTGAGTCTGAACACTGCTTTAAACCTTTAGTCTGAACATTGCTTTAATCTTTAGTCTGAACGCTGCTTTAAACTTTAGTCTGAACATGCTTTAATCTTTAGTCTGAACGCTGCTTTAAACTTTAGTCTGAACACTGTTTAAACTTTAGTCTGAACACTGCTTTAAACTTTAGTCTGACACTGCTTTAAACTTTAGTCTGAACACTGCTTAAACTTTAGTCTGAACACTGCTTTAAACTTTAGTCTGAACACTGCTTTAAACTTTAGTCTGAACACTGCTTTAAACTTTAGTCTGAACATGTTAAACTAGTCTGACCTTTTAAACTTAGTCTGAACACTGCTTTAAACTTTAGTCTGAACATGCTTTAACTTTAGTCTGAACACTGTTTAAACATTAGTCTGAACACTGCTTTAAACTTTAGTCTGACACTGTTTAAACTTTAGTCTGAACACTGTTTAAACTTCAGTCTGAACACTGCTTAAACTTTAGTCTGAACACTGTTTAAACTTTAGTCTGAACACTGCTTTTAAACTTCAGTCTGAACACTGTTTAAACTTTAGTCTGAACACTGTTTAAACTTTAGTCTGAACACTGTTAAACTTTAGTCTGAACACTGCTTAAACTTTAGTCTGAACACTGTTTAAACTTAGTCTGAACACTGCTTACTTAGTCTGAACACTGTTAAACTTTAGTCTGAACACTGTTAAACTTTAGTCTGAACACTTGCTTTAAAACTTTAGTCTGAACACTGCTTTAAACTTTAGTCTGAACACTGTTTAAACTTAGTCTGAACACTGTTTAAACTTAGTCTGAACACTGTTTACTTTAAGTCCTGAAACACTCACTGCTTTTAAACTTTAGTCTGAACACTGCTGTTAAACTTCAGTCTGAACACTGTTTAAACTTTAGTCTGAACACTGTTTAAACTTTAGTCTGAACACTGTTTAAACTTCAGTCTGAACACTGCTTAAACTTTAGTCTGAACACTGTTAAACTTTAGTCTGAACACTGTTTAAACTTCAGTCTGAACACTGTTTAAACTTTAGTCTGAACACTGTTAACTTTTTGAACTTTTAAACTTTAGTCTGAACACTGTTTAAACTTTAGTTGAACACTGTTTAAACTTCAGTCTGAACACTGTTTAAACTTTAGTCTGAACACTGATTTTCTAACTTTTAAACTTTAGTCTGAACACTGTTTAAACTTTAGTCTGAACACTGCTTAAACTTTAGTCTGAACACTGTTTAAACTTTAGTCTGAACACTGCTTTAAACTTTAGTCTGAACACTGTTTAAACTTTAGTCTGAACACTGCTCTAAACTTTAGTCTGAACACTGTTTAAACTTTAGTCTGAACACTGCTTAAACTTTAGTCTGAACACTGTTTAAACTTTAGTCTGAACACTGTTTAAACCTTTAGTCTGAACACTGCTTTAAACTTTAGTCTGAACACTGTTTAAACCTTTAGTCTGAACACTGCTTTAAACTTTAGTCTGAACACTGTTTAAACTTAGTCTGTACACGGTTTAAACTTTTAAACCCCTCCACCACGTTAAGGTCGCGGTTCCAGGAGGGTGGGTCATAGCGATTTTAAGAAAAATAAAATTATTTGGAGCCAGGCTTTTAAGCTGTTCCAGGGAGGTCTGAAGACCCATTAGAATCCTGTCTACTAAGTGTCTTTTGGAGTCTCCCCTGGCCATAAGGGGGTGATATACAGCAATTTCAGCTCCCAGCCATGAGGACCATAGAGAAGCACGTTCCTCGTTCATTGTAACTAACACATACGTATCAGGTTCATGATACGTTTGAACATGTATTTCAGAAACAGTTTCTCTCCCATGAGATTATGGCATCATCAAATTCTAGATCTAGAATATGAACGTAGCCTTTGGACTTGAGTCCGTGGCCAGGAGCAGGCGGAGATAACAGCTACTGCTACACTAAGAGCACCTTAAAGACTCTGGCACACAGAAAGAAAATAAATATATTGAATGACAGATGTGTTTGCCCATGAGCCTCCAGTCTTCTGACTGGTACAGAAAGTATGCATAAACTCCGAGGCAGGGCCTGGTGACTTTATAGTGGATTCAGGCATGATATCCCGCTAAGTCTTGTCAAGGCAACTACTGTTTGTACTCTGAATATTATATTGTAGCATAAGTAATATTATATCTCATTATTAAAACTATAAAATATCTATTGTATACCATGATATATGTGATATGGAATTGCAATGTCTCTATAAAATAATAACAGTACTTGTAATGCACTTTATAAGCTTCAGTTGACAAAGTTTCACAAAGCACCACACTGCAGTCCTTATTTATTCTCTCCACACTTGGTGGTGGTAAACTACTATTCCAGCTTTAGTTGACGGAGGCGAGGCTGCTAATCTCCGACCATTCACCACCATCCACGAACTCACTCACTCACTCCACCATAAGATGGAGATGGCAAGATGTGTGAAGTGTCCTGCACAAGGACACAACAACAGTTATTCAGCATGTGGACCTTGATCTAGTTTGGTCGTCCCTTAGGTGTTGGCTTTGTTGTCCCATAAGTAAATGTTCTCTGCATTTGTTTGACTGTTCCGATACCAGGGGCCCACGTGTCCGCAGCAGGGGCCCTTCTTCAGTCAGGATTAGTTTGAGGAGTACCTAGTCATTGGATTTCTGTGGCATTAGGAATCAAGTTTGCTCCTGCTCAGATTGCTGTGCTGTCATCCTCCTCCACCATCTTGGTCTCTGCCTGTCTGTGCTTCTCGTGTTGTCGCTGAGTTTTGCTGCATTGCCACGCTCAGCTTGTCGCCATGGCAACAGCCCAGCACCAAACCATGCTGTTTTCTCCTTTTTTCCCATGGATGTAGCTGCTTGAGGCTGCGGGTTATGTATAGAGCCATGTCACACGCCACCGCTAATATCCACTCATTATCTGTCACTCCGCTCCTCCATATTCCCCTGTCGCTATGGCAATGGCCGACCACAACGCCTCACAGTCCGTCGCAGTGTACCAAGCTCTCGCACGCACATGAAAGGGGCATTCATATCTGCATTTGCAGGTCCCAGCGGCAGAGTGGTTCGTCTCCTTGTGGTGTTCTCTGCTTTTCCTCCCAATGTGCAGAAGTTTCGCTGGACTCTCCGGTATCAATCTGGAAAAGGGGTTAGCAAACCTTTTTGCATGGAGTGCCACTTATTGTGAGGAGCGCCACTCAGGGACCTAATGGCACCATCAGATATAAAGACCCATACCAATTTAACATGTGTTACAATTTTAAAACCTTTTTTTCTTTTTATATTTCTAATTTCTGGCTGATTTATTTCGTTTGAACCTCCCAAAACAAGGAATATTACAGAGTTTTTTTTGGCTGACAACAGGCTCCCAATTCACGTGCAGTGTCTTGCGGGAAAGTTGAACTGATCATATGCAAATTGCTGTGTTCTGGTGCATTTGGGTCGTTTGTTTTCTACAGGCTTATAACACTCCAATCTTCACCCCAGTATTTTTGCATTTTCCCATTTGCATTGCCCCACAAGCTGAAGTGTAACAAAATCGGTCTTGTGCAGCACAGGCTGATTTGAAGAACCACAGCGATCAAACCTTGCTAACAATATGCTCTGCTCACAAAACCAAGATATGCTGCTATGCAGTTAGCGCTTGTGCTTCACAAGAAGGTTCCCGGTTGAATCACTGAGTGGACGGGGCCTTTCTGTGCAGTTTGTATGTTCCCTCTGTGTCTGCGTAGGTTTCCTCCAGGTACTCCAGTTTCCCCATCCACTAAAACATGTACAATAGGCCAGAATGAATGAGAGTGTGCTTGCCTGTGTGTGTATGCGAGTGGTTGGTTCGTTTTTGTCATTCTATAATAGGTGTCATATTGACAGATCAGTCTAGCTATATCTTTCAATTTAGTCATAGCTTTGAGTGGAAAGTGATTAAATTTGTTTACATTTTTTTGTGTGACTTACAACTAAAATGACTCAATTAACCCTTTGGTAAATCTACCTACATTCAAGCACACAGTAAGAGCAGAGCATCACATCAGCAGACCCTACACACGCTCCACTGGTCAGTAAGACAGAGTGAACACATCAGCAGACCCTACACACGCCCCACTGGTCAGTAAGACAGAGTGAACACATCAGCAGACCCTACACACGCCCCACTGGTCAGTAAAACAGAGTGAACACATCAGCAGACCCTACACACGCCTCACTGGTCAGTAAAACAGAGTGAACACATCAGCAGACCCTACACACGCCTCACTGGTCAGTAAAACAGAGTGAACACATCAGCAGACCCTACACACGCCTCACTGGTCAGTAAAACAGAGTGAACACATCAGCAGACCCTACACACGCCTCA
Source organism: Neogobius melanostomus (assembly GCA_007210695.1). Taxonomy (NCBI): domain Eukaryota; kingdom Metazoa; phylum Chordata; class Actinopteri; order Gobiiformes; family Gobiidae; genus Neogobius; species Neogobius melanostomus. Next base: position 92,174 of record VHKM01001240.1, on the reverse strand, counting down.
TGGTCAGTAAACGAGTAACACATCAGCAGATGCAACCTTCAGTTCAATGCATGTAAAGTTTGTACATGTATGAGTAGAATAGAAGCTGCTGAAGTAGAAAGAAATATCACACGATGTGGTTTTTATGGCTCTTTTGTATTGGAACCCTAGAAGTGTGACTTTTTTGGGAAGGGGACAGTTGTAGTGTCTTTGCTATGACTGTGATTGGATCAAACTCATAGCACATACTCTACTGGAAGTCCGTCCACTTCACAAAACATTTCAACATTCTGAAATCAGAGCTGATGCTATAAGGGTTTGAATTCAAAGTTAACACTCACAGAAATGAGAGAAACGCTTTCTGATCCTGTTGTTTAATGCACACATTTGTCTTCCCAAGCTGGTTATCTGCCTTATCCAACGTTCTCCCCACATACAAATGAATGGGTAAATACTATAGAATAGTAAATGGTGCATTTTCGATACATTTTCAGCAACCTAAATATAAAAGAAAAACATACTGGCCTAGATTAATAATAGTATTACAAAATATATTTTTCTCTACACCTACAGCTTTTGGTCAGGACCTGTTTTTCTGAGAACTGCCTTAGTCCGTGAGCTTAGCTTTTTTGGGCAAGTTTGACTTATTTTGGGGTCATTTCATAAACAAGGCTCACTCTGAGTCTGGCTTGGTTACGATGGAAATTGACTATGGGATGTCTTTGCTTCAATTCTTTATAAACACTGCACTTCATGACACTGAGGATAAAACACATTCATTATTGACACTGGTACTCCAGTGTTATATTATTAGATCTCACTTAACCTGAACTCATGTGTTTACGCTCAGGCAAGAGAGATGTCTGGAGTAAGCCTCAATTTTCTGAGCCAGTTTTATTTTTTTAAATATTTTTTTTGTTGCCTTTAGAATGATTCCGAAATATTGAGAGGAATACCCTGGGCAGCATTACTGCATTTGATAAATAACTGAATATATGGCTGTAATATTTTATCAGCTGTTTGTGCGTAACTATCCCGTATACCTCACAGATGTACGAAAACAAAACAAACTAATAGCTTGGAAAGCGATGAATCTAAGTATGGATTCAAAACTCTTCCAAGAGTTATTGATTTATCGCTATAAGCTGTTAATGAACAGGTGCATTCAGTACTATAGACCACAAGTAAGTCTCTTTCAAGCGTGGGCAGCTGAAATTGCATGGTGGCTGGCAGTTATGGTAACTGTCAATTTTTTGTCTGTTATTACTGGGAGAATCCACATGTTCATTGTCTTCTCTGCCAGCACGTATAAACTAAGGTCCCATTATTTTCTCATAAAGGTGTCCAAAAGTGGAGACACTATATAAAAAATATGAGCCTGATGTTGGTTAGTAGAAAGGACTTTCTGACATAAAAATAATCCGGTGGGTTTGTGAATCCAAACACTGCCAAATACTGATGGGGTACATTTGTCAATGTTCTTACAAAATCTGTGTCTCTCCCATTGAGTTGTATATGTCCTGCTCTCAATTTGAGATTATGACATCATCACATTCTGAAACATGAACAAAACCTATTACAAAAACATTCGACATGTGTTTTGGCTTTCAAGCTGATTATCCGATCAGAAAGTGCCCCACACTTGCCTGTTCCTATGGCTAAAACCAGTTCGAGATTCTCTGTCTCTTCCACAATCCTGGCACCTGTCCCCAATCGGTGCTCATAGTGCGGTTTCCAAAAGCTCAGTGGTTCTTTCCGAGATCAGCGAAGTGTAGCTTCTGTGTCCTGATTCTAGCTCCTCTTCCTTTACCATGAGATGAGGTCAACCGTAACATCCCATGCAATTAGGAACAGGAGCTTCAGCCACGTACGGATGAGCCGACCATCCCCACACAGGGCCGGACACAACTGCCAATTTACACTGCTAACAGCTGTTTCATAAAAACATTACCCTACCTCCTTCCTCACCAACAGGACTATGCTAAAGGAGCTATGGTAGGAAGCATACAGGCTCCTTTCGTACCTCCTTCCTCACCGACAGGACTATGCTAAAGGAGCTATGGTAGGAAGCATACAGGCTCCTTTCCTACCTCCTTCCTCACCAACAGGACGTCAGACCTTGGAAGCTAAGCAGGAAGGACCTGGTCCGTACTTGGATGGGAGACCATTTGGTGACACCAGGAAGCCTGGTGAATGTAGTGAGTGAATGAGTGGTTGGTGGTGGTCGGAGGGGCCGATGACGAAGACTGGTTGCCTCGCTTCTGTCAGTCTACCCCAGGGCAGCTGTGGCTACAATAGTAGCATACCACCACCAAGTATGGAGTGCATGTGTTTTTGTTTGTTTAATGTTGCACAAATGGAACTGAACAAACAGAAGAAATATCGTATGTGAGCAGACCACAAGTCAAAGGTATAGCCTCTTTTTATTAATTGTAGTTTTATTTCCATGACACACATTTCCAAGGTTAGAATGAATCCCAAGTTAAGTATTAGTCATTTAAATCAGAATACCAAACCACTGAGCAAATTAGGTCAAAGACCATACAGATTTTCTGGTTGAGTTCTTTAAAGATTCTATACAAAAATGAATAGTGTTTTGAACAGCTCTCTAAAATGAACGGCTCCTAGAGGTTCTGCTCTCTGAAGTATCCTGTCATTTTCAGGTGTTTTTCTTGTTAAATTGACCAATATAATATAATTTCAGAAAGGCCCTGGGTCTCTATAGCCTGTCCGTCCATGGGAGTGGATCTCTCATTCTGTGGTTCTCCCCAAGGTTTCTCTTTTCTCCCACTGTGTTTTTGAGTTTTTCCTTGCCGTGCTGGAGAGTCTAAGGACAGGGGACACCCACGCCGCTCGTCGCCACCCACTGCTGACGCTTATTTGGACATTATGTTTGCCTGGACACTTGATTCACCTGACCTTTACCTTGTCTTATTTACTGCTCTGTTTTATTGCCTTAATGTTCAGCCTGTTGTGATATTAGGATTGATTGATTGAAAGTTTTACCCTAGGACTACAGATGGAAATTAGCTTAAAAAAGCTACAGTCTGGTACAAGCATCTTTGCTCACAAGCATCATGTAACTGTATATTGTCCTGATAAATAAATAAATAAATGAAAAATTAAATGAAATAACTTAGAATCAAAGTTCTGTGTCTTGTCTTCTGCATTTCACTCATCTGTCAATGTCACTGGGGCAACCTGTCTGGACAACTCTCCAGATCTTGAAAAAGGTGTTATCAGGAGAGCCCAGATCTAGATAGATGTTTTAACCGATTGTACATGTTTTGCCTTGAAAGGAAAAGCAACCCCGTCGGAGGACACTTACAGGGAGAGTACGGAAACTGCGCATGAGTCTCAGAGACCGGCCCTCGCTCTGTATTTACCTCCGAACACTCATCAACACTCATACGTCATCAGTTAGGTGCCCTCTGGGGGAGCAGAGGGGAATCGGGCAAGGTGCGTGCAATGCGTCAATATGTAAATCAGCACAAAACCCACTGAACATCGAAGAAATTCAGTGAGACATTTATATAATCCTAATAGAATGTGTTCTGGTTTCAAACTGTTTATCTCTGTCCCAGGCAGGCAATCCCACAGCACTGTCCCGTGTCCTAAACTGACCCACAGGTTTCCGAGTTTGTAGCCCGTGCAAAAGAGGACCATTATAATCCAATTGTGGATTACTCACTCTCGTTGATATTGACTCACTGGGATCAACTTTACAAATAGCCTACCATATCTATTCCTCTAACAACCATTTTTACTGTGTTTGCATTGTTGTCGTAGCCCTTGACCGAAGGTGCTAAACGCGGCGTACTTTGCGTACTCGTTTAATCGTTAATTCATCTCTTGCCGCGGCTGCGTTCACTGAGTCACCGTGAGACGCTCCGCTGCGCCACGACCCGCCGCGCTTTATTCAGCGCACATACACGCTTTCATGCCAGTGATCCCACCGTCACATTCCGTTGGCCAGGACGAGTCGCCATGGCAACCGGGTGACCACGACGCTCCAAAGCAACACGCGTTAATGCCATCAAATGTGGTAACGAGACGCATGCCCTTCACTCTGTCTGACACGAGCCCATTCTGGTGAGAATGACGCATTCATGAGCGCCTCACGCACGGTCTGTTTACCGAAGCATCCCTCCCACATTTGCCGAGCTCTGTGATGCCTTTCACAAAGTCAGACATCAGCGCGGACCGGAGACACCATGACGCTGCTGTAAAGTCGCGCTGGTTGTCATGCCGCGCGCAGCTCCGTGCACAGTTATCGCGCGCGCACGGAGCGTCAGTGCATCATACATGAACTGGACACTCACATTCCTCTGAGCCGGGCCAGGACGTGCGCGGAAGGTCCACTCTGTCCTCGGTGTTCTGCCGCTCCAGCCGCCCCTCCATGGTGCTCCGTGCGGCCGATGTCTCTCTCATGTCCGCCTGTCTGCGCTGCTGCGCGGCTGAGGATGCGCCCCCGTTTACCCCGGACTCTCTCTCGCGCTCAGTGTCCTCTGTCTCTCCACCGCTGTCCACCTCTCCAGCAGCGCTCATCGCATCTTCCGAGTGCGTAGCGCGCGGTTCGGAGCCGTGCGCGTCCCCGTGCGCGCCTATCTTCTGCTGGTGTGTTTCAAAGTGTCCCTCAGTGGCATCAGTATTCAGTCCCGCTCCCTCCGCGCTGCCTGGGGAGTCCGCCGTGGGGTTTTCTTGTAGTGCTTCCATGTGGTCAGCCTCCCCGGACTCTGGAGAAAGTTTCCATCCCGGCTGTAGTGCGCTGTGGTCGCCCTCAGAGTCACTGTCCCTGCCTCTCTCCTCTTCCATGATCCTTCCTAACGGCAGGACTTTGCATCGCTCTGGCTCTGACTGTGCTCCTCCTCTGCAGCTCCATTCTGGCTCCGCGCGCCGCTCCTCTCGTTCCCGCCCGTTTCTCTCTCTCTCCAAACTCCGCTTATCAGCTCTTCATCTTTAACTGGTTCAGATAAGAAATATAAAAAGGTCTGGTGACTTTCTGCTGGAGCAAGGCTGTTCACATAAAAGGTCAAATGCGCTCATGGAACATTTTTCTCGCCTGGTTTTCATGTTGTTTTATCGTAAAAGCACCACCTTATAATGCACAATCATTATGAGTGTGTGTTTTTATTTGTTTGTTTGTTTTTGTAATAGGCTATACTTTCATCATTATGCTGTAGTGGGGTCATATGTAAGTAAGTGCTTTATTTGTCATTGTACAAGCGTACAACAAAATAGTGTTCAGGTGTTAGTCCTGAGCCGCTGCGACAGAGCCGCACCACCAAGGATCAACTTGATCAGCATGTTTTTGGAGGAAACCTGACAGGCTGTCTTCAGTCTCCTCTGATCCTCTAAAACGGTGCATCGCCTCATGGGTTTGTCCCTGTTTCAGAGCGTGGTGTCCTGCACTGGTCAGCTTCACCTCCTCCTTCCTCTTCTTCCCGCGCAGCTCCCTCCGCTCCACAACAGTATTTCACCATCTTCTGGGAAGAGTTTAGCAGTTAATCTGTTTTAATCTCCAGTGAACGTCCATTAGCCAGAACAATAGAAGGCATGTGTGGCTTAGATGTGAGTCTCGCCCGGATACCTCCTCGTTTGTCCCTTCCTTGTTTCCTGTAGCTCCTATTGGGACACTGTGCACTTCACTGTGCTGCAGGTGTGTGGGGCTCTTGGTGCCTCTTCAGTGTCTCAGAAGAAGACATTTGTAGGTCTCAAATAGGTTTAGCTGATAAGCTAGCTGTTTACTTTTAAAAAGCTGCTTTCTTCAGGACCATTATGGACTCTTTGCAGCAAAAAAATCCACCTATCCCCACAAAACCACGGCAAAGACGTACAAAAGCATTCAGTAAAACAAGAGAGGGAGGGAGGTTGCTGCCTGTTTACATGACACCACACATAATATATATGGCTGTAATAACAAATCCAGGAATGAAAAACAGAAGAAGAAAAAGAAAAATGTGTTTCCAATACAAAATAATGTAAACAAAGTAGAAAAACATAGTCAGACATTATACAAATGTTTTAAGGATCCTCATGATAAGCATGTGGAAAATATGTTTTTTAGTAAATGTATTTTTCACACAAAGAACTACAGAGTTCAGGAGTTAATTTTACTTGCCCATGGGTTTTAAGGACTTTCCTTTAAAATCGTTTATTTTTCTTCTTCTTTTTTGCGCAGCTTAAACATCTATCATCTTTGGTTCCAACTTGATGACCAAACGTCCTGGGCAACGTAGGCGTGAGGGTTAGTGTGGGGTTCAGTGTGTTGTTAACAAGGCCTAGGTAGGTCAGTATTGGGGTGTTTCCACAGGCAGACCCACCCAGCTCAGTGCCTGGTCAACCCTGTTAGCCGAGCGTCTCCACTCCCGAGGCCAGGTCCAAACCGGTCTGACCAGGTGTGACACATTAATGTGTATTCACATTATTATTTGTTTTGGGTTTTAAGGGAAATACTGATTTGGGGAAACAACTTTGTTTTAGTTATAGTTACACTTTGGTAAACACTAAAAACAAATCACCAAATCAAGTCACCGCGTGACATTTTTCGCCACGTACCCGGAAGTGTGGCTGTGAGCAGTGTGAGCAGCGTGTGACCAGTGTGGCAGTTAACATTTTTGCGGAGTCCTGTTGAGAGGGAGCAAAATGCCAAAACCGCCAAAAACAGAGGCGAAGCAACAGGCAGATTCGGCGGCGGAAGAGGACTATGTAAGCCTCAGTCGAGTCACAGAACTCATGGAACAGCAGAGGGTCATGTTCAGGGAATTAATTCAACAACAACAGGAGAACTTCAAAGGATTCATTAAACTCATCATGGAATCAATAAACACCCGTATGGATTTACAGATTAAGGACATTCAAGAGCTAAAAACAAGCCTACAGTTCACGCAAGGTGAGGTGGACACTTTGACAGAAGAGAAATTGAAACTCACGGAGCGCACAAACACAATACAAAATGATTTTTATAAAGTATGTGACAATTTGCATATTATCACGGACAAACTGGAGTATCTGGAGGGACAGAGCCGCAGAAAAAACCTGGTCTTTGAGGGAGTGTTGGAGACGCCTGGGGAGACATGGGCTGACGCAGAGGAAAAAATCAAACAACTACTGAGGAGAAGCTACGTCTACAACACCCGTTGGAGGTGGAGAGGGCTCACCGCGTAGGCAAACCCGACGGCGGGAGAGACTGGCCGAGACCCATCATCGCCAAACTACTACGCTGGAAGGATCGGGAAGCAATCCTGCAGCGCGCTAAACATCTCAAAGGGACCAAAATCTACATAAACCAGGATTACACGGACTCCATCAAAAGGAAACGAAAAGAGCTGATGCCGGAGCTGAGAGCTGCCAGGGAACGGGGGGACATAGCCTTTTGCGCTATGACAAACTCATTGTACGTCCGCGCACCAGTACACCAAAGAAAGCTTAAACACCAGGAAAAACGTATGGATTTTGGTATGTAAAAACACATAATTTCACATGTCCTGTAATACACATTACAGGACTCATTACTCATTCAATGACGTCCAATCATACTTCATAGGCTGCTGACGGCAGTGACCTGGGATTACATCAAACGATTTTGGACTGTGAGCTCTTGGAGCTGAAAGCTTCAGAGTACACCGAACATAATGCACTGGATTTGGAAGATCAGTTAGACCCAGATAACCTGTTCTTAACATCTAACGCAATTAATTGCAAATACTACACTGAGAATGAATTTAACATCTCTGTTAAAACAGAAGGGAAATTCTCAATTATCCATTTCAATAGTAGAAGCATGTACGCGAATTTTGACGCAATCAAAGAATACTTACAACAGTTTGAGCAACTATTTAGTATCATTGCAATATCAGAAACATGGTTTAATGAGGATAAAGGCATTGTTTTGAGTTAAACAATTATACATTAAACTATGTAAACAGAACTAATAAAGGGGAGGAGGAGTTGCTATATATGTCCTCAAGGATTTTAAATTCAAAATATTAGAAAAATGACAGCATCAATAAACAATTTGCTTGAATGCTTATCAATAGAAATTATCAATGAAAAAAAGAAAAACATAATAGTTAGTTGTCTATACAGGTCACCGGGCTCATGTGTGGAAATATTTACAAATTGGGCAGAAAAAACATTCTCAGAATTGAGTAACAAGGTATTATTTATCTGTGGGGATTATAACATCGATTTGATAAATCCAAATAAACATAAGACAACTGATGAGTATATTAATCGCATGTACAGTATGAGTTTATACCCGACTATCACAAGACCTAGCAGAATAACAACGCGCAGTGCTACCCTCATTGACAACATTTTCACTAATAATATGCAGTTCACAAATGTCAGCGGTCTAATGGTTTGTGATATAACGGATCATCTGCCCGTATTCACGGTGTATGATGATAATGAGTTAGATCAAAAATCACCTCAAAAATATTTTTATAAACGCGTAAGAACTGAGGATTCAATTTACTCACTCTATAGTGACTTAACAAAACAAGATTGGAACAAGGTATATAACAAGAATGATGTAGATAGTGCTTACGATACTTTCATGGAAATTTTCAGTGTAGCATACAATAAAAACTGTCCAATTCGGCAATTCAGTAAAAACAGAAACAACAAAATGTCCGTGGCTAACCAAGGGTTTACAAAATGCTTGTAAGAAGAAAAACTCTCTATATAGACAATTCATTAGATTAAGAACAGAGGATTCTGAAAGTAGATATAAAACATATAAAAATAAACTGACCAATATATTAAGGAAGGCTAAGAAACTATATTATGCCGATCTGTTGTATAAAAGCAAGAACAACATGAAAGGGGTATGGGAATACTAAATACTATAATCAAGGGTAATGCAAAAAATAATTCATATCCAAACTATTTCACTGATGGGATCAATGACAATCATAATATGAATGATATTGTGGAAAATTTTAATAGTTTTTTTGTAAATGTTGGACCGGATCTGGCAGCAGAGATTCCTGAGTGTAGTAACAACGAAATGGAGTCATTGATAGACATTAATTCAAAAACGATGTTTTTGTCTGGAGTAACTGAAACAGAAATAATAGATGTCGTTAACGGGTGTAAGAACAAATCGTCTACAGACTGTTTTGATATAGATATGACACTAGTTAAACAAATTATATATAGTATCGTGAAACCATTAACCTACATATGCAACTTATCGTTTCAAACAGGAACATTTCCAAATAAAATGAAAATTACAAAAGTTATACCTATACATAAAAATGGGAACAAACACATCTTCACTAACTACAGACCTGTCTCTCTGCTCCCCCAGTTTTCCAAAATTTTAGAGAAACTTTATAACAGTAGAATGGACAATTTCATAGATAAGCATAAACTAATTAATGAAGGTCAGTACGGGTTTCGAGCAGCAAGGTCAACTTCAATAGCCATCATCGATGCAATAGAAGAGATTACCAATAGCTTAGAGGGAAAGAAACATGCAGCTGGAATATTCATTGACTTGAAAAAAGCATTTGATACACTTAATCACTCACGCCATATCTGTCTAAAAATGAGACAGATATGGCATAAGGGGAGTGGCTTTGAGCTGGATTCAAAGCTATTTAACTGGGAGACAACAGTATGTGAAGATGGGGGAGTTTACATCAGGTTATTTGGACATTGGTTGTGGGGTCCCACAGGGATTTGTCTTAGGCCCAAAGTTGTTCAATTTATATATTAATGACATTTTTAATGTGTCTAAATTATTAAATTAGTGATTTTCGCAGATGACACAAACGTCTTCTATTCCAATTACAATTATAGTACTTTAGTAACTAACATAAACTGTGAACTAAGGAAATTAAAAACATGGATGGACATTAACAAATTGTCCCTCAACTTAAATAAAACAAAAGTAATGTTTTTTGGTAATTATAATGGAAAACCAGACTCAGTAAATATAGACGGTGTAGTTTTAGATACAGTATCAGAAATTAAATTCTTAGGAGTCACCATTGACAGTAAATTAAGCTGGAAACCACACATACAAGGTAAAGTCTCCAAAAGTATCTCAATCATTAATAAAGCAAAGTTTTTCTTAAATTACAATGCATTATTTTTGTTATACAGTTCATTAGTTTTGCCATATCTAAATTACTGTGTAGAAGTTTGGGGCAATAACTATAAAGGCTCATTACACCCCCTTGTTATACTCCAAAAACGTGCTGTAAGAATTATACATAAAGTAGGATATTGTGATCACACTAATATATTATTTCTGCAGTCTAAACTGTTAAAAATGCATGACTTAGTTGATTTCTCTACTGCCCAACTGCTGTTTAAAGCCAACAAAAATGTGCTACCTGCAAGGATACAAATGCTTTTTGCACGCACAGAAGGGGATATAACCTGAGGGGGTGTGATAACTTTAAGGTTCAAGCAGTGTCTTCCACTAGGAAAAGTATGTGTGTGTCTGTATGTGGAGTTAAACTCTGGAACAAATTGGGGCAGAATTTAAACAATGTCCAAATATTCATCATTTCAAATCAAGATATACAAAATGGTATGGTCAAAGTACCAGAAGGAGGAAATGGGTACTTGATTGCTAATGGGTGTTACAAAGTGCTGTGTACTTTAAAGGTCAGATCTAATTAATAATGAAGTATATTGTGGTTGTTACTATTATACTATTGCAGTTGTTATTGCCATTGTTATTGCTATTGCTGTTGTGTTGTTATTATCACTATTTTAACTTTAAACTTTAAATGTAACAGTCTAGGATTAATACCTAACAATCTGTGGATTATTCTTAGAATCAAATTTAATAGGTTCAGACAGCGGTATTGCTATTGATGCTGATGGTAATATAAAGGAATTAAATTCTTAGAAGTAAAACATGCACATATCTATGTACTCTGCATTCAACATAACCCGTAGTATAGGGCAGACATGTGGGGGCCGGCAACTCGAGGAAACCCTCTTCTGGCAGCAGACTCCTAAAATGTGTCTCTTTTAATGCATAGTATAGGACACTTAACAAATGATGGTCCGGTTGCTCGGGGACTGCTCCCCTCTGACAGCTGGTCCAGTCACAGAAAAAAAAAAAAAAAAGGACCGAATCCCTTTTTAACACACATCATTAAGACCATTCTTGTTATCATGAGCATCAATCAGTCTGCGATTATTGTACCTTTCATGAATAAATGTGGAGTATTTATGTATCATTCAAACACTTTGATACAGAGTAATGCTATATGGGTTGTAATGGTGATGATGAATAACGGTAATGCCAACATGGTAATGAATTCGGTATGGGAGACAGAAATAATACACTGGTTGTAGCGTGTGAGATACTGTGAATGTTGACCTGGTATAATGCAGTGTTGCATTTGTTAATATGTAACCAACTCAGTTGATAGTTGTTTTGTAAGATGGTAAGAAATATGCAGTGTTGTTATTTATTTATTGTTATTTAAGTTTATGAACAGGGGTGGTAGTCAATAAGCTTGTCTTCTTCCCACTCCTTTTCGAGCTTGAATGTATATTATTTATTTATTTTTCTTTTTTCTTTATTATGTGTATATATTTTTCTGTTTTTCTTTTCTTGGCTTTTGTGCCTTGTTGTAGCTCGAAATAAAAACTCAAACAAAAAAACACACTCACGCCAGAAGGTGGCACATCACTCCGTGAGACGGTATGGTGATGTCATAGGCCGTCCTTCTTCAATATGGCAGTAGCGAGGCATTGAGAAACTTCACCTGTCACCTGTCTCATTCATTTCCCTGTTTTACAGGTTAGTAAACGAGTATAAACCACATGAAATGGGTCGGAAAGTACTTATAAGAAACACAAACGTGTGTTTATAAATCAGTCGATAAACACTGTATTTTTGTTGAGTTTTGAGCATGTGAAAAGACGTGAAAAAGCTAAGTCAAGGCGACGCTGCAGGTGCCATTTTGTGTTCTTATATTTTTTTGAAAGCTCCTTTTGGGTAATATAAGCTCCAGATGGTATCCTGACATGTGTATGTGTTTATATGCCGTTGACAGAGAGATAACGTGTTACCTAGTTATAGTAAAAGCATATTGAAAAAGTTAAAAGCTAAAGCTAAGCCTGCCAGCATGCATGTGTTATTACCATGCAATTCATGAGCCGTGCTAGACGGAGATGAGCTGAAACTAGCTAAGCTATCTAACTATATGTTAAAAAGCAGTCCAGCTGCGAACAAGTAAATCATATTTGTGAATTTTGTCAATGTAAAAAAAGAGTAATTGTGAAAAGTCATTTAAGTTACTGTACATGAAGGACATTTTATTGCATATTTTGCATATGGAAACAGTTGTAAAGCTGTAAGTTTATGATACACTGTAAACCCGAACAAGTTCATTGAACTCAAAACTTTCGTGGAAAATTTATTACGACAAAAAATTTGAGTTAATGAATTAAATTTTTTACGTTATATCCAATCTATATTTACAAGTTCAGTGCACTCATCCAATGTAGCTTTTTGAGTTTAGTAGACTTATCCATATTACTTTTTTGACAATTTGAACTTAAAATTTTAAAGTTCAACACACTCATTACATTAACTTTTTCCTGACTATTTCAACCTAAAATTTAAAGGTTTAGCAGACTCAATATAATACTTTTTTGCACCCATTTCCACCTAAATGTTTTAAGTTTAGCAGACTCATTAACTTTTGCATGTCTATTTCCACCTATAATTTATACGTTTAGCAGACTCCACTTAGACAAAAATACCAATAATTAAATACAAAAACATGTATTCAAAGCCATAGAATACATACAATGACATTTATTAAAAATGTACTGCCTTACATTACATAACATTTCTACCATAACAATGCAATTTAAGCATACGGCATTAGCTATCAACGCTCTGTATAATATTTGTATCAGGAGAAAAGTGCATGAAATAACCTTAATAAACTTGTTAAAAAGGCACACTGCGAAACATTTTGGATCACTGTCGTCAGCAATACAAAACATGCTCTTAATGACCAACTCGACACTGTAAATGCTTCAAATATGTAGTCGGTAATCAAAGAATGGATTTGGATGAAAACCTAATCTATTCAAAACTCATATTTGGCTGCTTTTGTGAACATCACCATGGAGATAAGCTGGAGACATCCCTGCTCCCATTAATGGGTTTTTGTTGTTGAGATTTTTCAACAATATCAATATCTGTAAAGAGATAAATGCATATATTCTATTTATTGGATGAAATGCTACGCAGTGTGGCTTTAAGTGAACCCCTCAAAAAAAAATCTGTAATAACTCAAACCCTTAAGACTTTAGAACTGTTGTGAATGTTTTTCAGTTGGCATCATTTTAATCGAAACAGAAAACAAGTGGAAAGTGCTCATTTATCAAGGAGAGCAGACATTGTTTCAGAGCTGTGTTCATCTAGGCAGATCACAATCTCTAAAATGAAGTTAAACAGGGTAACGACTTTCTTTAGGTACTCAATAGAAGTTATGCATAATCCATTTCTATTGAAATATAACTGGAACCTCAAATTGAGGAACAATTCAAAGTATAACAAAAGAATAACATTGTAGACATAGCCATGCTTAATCTCTATATTAATCACAAAGCAACAACAAAATCACTTCAGACATAGTTGGACATTCACTCACACTCATTGCAATGCTCCCTTCAGCAACTACCTATAAAGCTGAGGTTTCCTCTCGTCTGCCCTGTCTCACCAGCTAAGATCAACATCTACTCTGGAGCGACATGAACCCAAGAACAAGAACGCCGCACAGTGCACGTGTGCAAACTGCGCATGTTTGTAGTGTGTCTTGCTGTAAATAGAAAACAAAATGCCTCAGTCCCCGTTCAAACACTCTGTGGTGGTCGTCTCTGACGTGTGAATTGGATTCTCAGTCCAGTCACCTTTTTATTTCTGTTTAAAGTCCCGAAGAAGTTCATACATTTCCAGCTAGTTGATAAAACAGTGCGTAGCACGTATGGCAAAATCAGAACAAGGGAGTTTTGTGAGTTCAATAACAACAACAAAACTCTCCTTCCATTTTGCAGCTTATTCAGTGACAAGCCAGTAACACTAGGCCAATCAAACCTCTCCTGGTGCGGCGACAGATGCCAGTTTGACGAATGCAATCGGCCAAAACTAGCTTCACCGACCTCCACAAACCGCTGTCTGTAGCCGATGGTGCTGTCCACACCAAACACACGTGTCCTGATGTCGGCCAAAACCTGCTTGACCACTCCAGACTGGATATTATAGCGTTGAAAAAGCCTTTAGATGTTCCCAGGTGTGAAGAAATCAGGAGAAGCAATGAGAAGGGCAAGGGGACGATCAGCCACATTTGTTTCACCATTTTGCTGCAAAATACAAATTGTGTAATTAATACTGGTGCAAGAAATTAGGCAATAAGTGAAGAAAATAAGGGACTAAATAAGGCAAGCAGATGAGAAAAGGACAGCAAAAAACATATACAATGCAAAGACCTGACTGTTCTGTCATTATCTTAGGTTAAAATACACTACACATGTATTCTCCAGATCTAGCTCCCAATTTGAGTTTGGACCCCTCCAGATTATTTTCATCTTCTGGCATTCCTTATGCATGTTAAGACTGTGTGTCTCTGCTCTTTATTTACATTTTAAATGGTAAAAAAAAAAGGGCAATATTTATAGAGTGCTTTTATTCCTACATTTGGCCTAAAGCCCTTTACATGTGTGAAGTGTCTTGCACAATGTGCAAGATTAAAACCACTGACCTTCAAGACGACCTGCTCAAACATCTGTGCCACTGTCACCATTGTTAATTGTAAAATGGTCATGCAATTTAAAAATGACAAGGGTTACCATTATTTAGGTAATACAGTTCAAAGCCCACTGTAGAACACTAAATTATAATATAAATCATTTGATTAATGTGTGCATTGAACAATATAAAAAAACTGCTCAATTCAGGTCACTCACACTATCACCACTCCATGTGTGCAGTGCGGCCAGTTTAGAAGCTTTATAAAGATCCACTATGACTTTGCAAAAGGCTGTGTGTTGTGTTTTAGGCAGTGCTTAATCTAAATAAAATAACTAGTATATTATATTTGGCCAAATTACCCAGCTCTTAATCCTGAGCCTTTATACCTCCACAAACATGCTCTGAAATGCATGTGATTCTTGTGCCAGTTAAACAGTTCATATTTCAGTGAATTTTCAGGGAAAATTAATTTTGTCGATGTATGAAGCCCCACCAAAATATTTACAAAGCACAAATATACTTACATTTCAGCATTCAAAGTAATCTGTATCGTCCTCCTTCAGGTAGATGCAAACTCCGCAAAGGCTTCCTTTGTCATCTTCCTAATGACAAAAAAGTAAATATGAATCATAAAGAAAAACAACAGATCTGTAAGCTTTCCATGGTGTGCAATGTACATACTGTATACTTTTCTTAAACCTACAAAACTTCAAAATCTACTAGGCATAGTCTACCTAAGGAGGAGGAAAGGAGAGAAGTGAAGATGGACCAGGAACCAAAAAAGATAAGCGGATAAAACGGGGAACTATATTGTGAGGCTATCCGCTTAGAAAATCGACATGTTTAATTTTGTGTAATGGATCGTGTAATGTTTCATGTAACTGTATTTAAATAGGGAAAACGTTTAACAGCTTGGTAGCTTCTAATTTTACCCCAGTTTGGTGCTATACTTATGCTGGGAGAGGCTAATTGATAACATTTGCGTGACTGAGCACACACACACACACAAAGACCAGACAGGTACACATCAACTAGTCTAAACTAAGGTAAGAACATATCTCAGTATGTAAAAACGGTGGCCAATCCTTTAAGTAACGAGCGATGTATTTTGATAGTTTGAAGTGCCAAAGTAAGCTGGTAATAGTTACTTTTCAAAACAGTACCTCATTACTTCAGGTCATCTCCTCTCTCAGGTTCAGGATTTCCCTGTCCCAGTGTGGCCAAAGCAGGTCCAAGGGCACTTTTGCCTGGGCAACAGAGAGAAGCCGACTGTATCTACAAATACATGAACATGTATTACAAGTATGATACATAACCAAACAAAGGACAAGAACATTTGTTACCTGTGATCGATCTGCAGGGCCATTGCATTAGGAGATCCTCTACCTCTATTCTCTTGCAGTCTTGGGTTCATATGAATGTGGATTCACTGGCCAGGTTTTACTCTTTTCATGCTAATGTTGACAACCACCACAGCACAGCCAGATATGGATATCGTGGTACATTAGTTTAAAATATTGTGCTTCATGCTTTTTGAAGTTAAACCAAGCACTTCCTTGATCTGCAAGACATGGGGGAAATTAGTATGCAATATAAAAGACCAGCACTAACTCATTTCATGTCATTTGTTGTTCTCACCTAAAATCACACAAAGGCAATATGATGGCATAATATTTCAATATGATAGAAATAATTATTGATGCAATTGTTAATTTACAGCATATTTTCTATGTCCTCAAAGTGCTCTTTTTTTTCTTTTCTTTTTTACTGTAAATTAAACTAAATTAACGACTAAACAAAAACATCTAAACCTGGACTAAACCAGGACTAAACAGAAGAATTGGTTTTGGCTCATTGCAGACAAGAATTTTGTATTTTTATAAGATTTGGCTGCCCCCAGAATAACCTGATTGTCATTGTACCAATGAGCTCGTCCTGCAGACCGCTTCTCTCATCTCCTCCTTCCTAGTCTCTGTCATTCACTGCACCATTTAGGCACTTTCATACAACTATTATTACATTACACTTAGTCGTGAGAAGAAGAGATATCGCAACGACCCAGTTCTGACAGACCGACTCCCCGTTTCGGCGCATGTTTCAACACACCGTCACCCGCAGCCGCCACGGCTCAAACCTGAAGCCGAGTCGGTACCTCCGCTAAACCTGCCGCTGGGCGCGGAGTGTACGAAACTCACAGCAACTGTATTCGTGCTCCGCGGTTCTTTACAACGAAGAGAAACGCGGGACACGAATCTGGCTAGCCGTTCCGTTCCCTTTGCTGCTCGCCTGGGCCAGGGACCTTACAGCGGTGCATTACCGATGGGTTAAACAACCTCACAGCACAGATTTAACGTTACATAATGTTAAATGAATTTACTTACCAAATTAGACCACGAGATGAGAAGGGCTGCTGCTTGGAGACCAGTGACGATGACGGTGTCTCCTTCCGTGGAGATATAGTTAGCCTTAAACTTGCTATGCTAGTTCTAAAGCACAGACCCTCCGAACACGGCTTCCTTTGACTCTAATTTAACCTTACTGTTATTATAGTCTGAAGAAAAACATCGCGTGGCCAATTATAAGCAAAATAAACGTTTAAATGTTTTAAATTTCTGTTCTGGGCGAGAGCGGGTCCTCTCCGCATCAGGCCGCCATCTTGTTTTTTCAAACTCAGTGCGTCAAAAGCAGACAATGTTTGGTGACGTCATGACGTTGAATGGACAAAAAACGCAAATGTTTTGAAATGAAGTTTCTAACATTATCTTTATTCAACTTAAATCTCAATCAATCACATTTTGTACTCAAAAGATTAATATTCAGTCAACGAATTGTCTGTTTATGAGTCAGGTGCCTAAAACAATTATGAGTTTGTATGGCTGTTCGGGTTTACAGTGTACATGTCATTGTATTAATAAATATGGCAGAATGCGATGCACTGAGAAACTTCCCCTGTCGCCTGTCTCATTCATTTCCCTGTTTTACTGGAACATATAATCTGCCCAACAGGCCCAAAACCTGGGTTTGTTACACAGGCATATGTTTTGGGACCAACCTCTGGCTGTGGCCAAAGCACTGAACAGAGACTAACGTGACATGAACAGAGGCTGGCCTCTGATTGGCAAACGAGAGAGAGGACAGCCCACAATGTGTGTTGTCCACATTTGGCTTACAAATGTGGACAACAATCAACGGACGTTCTGTTGTTGATTGGCTGTAGGCTCCCATCTCTTGAGGACCTGTACACCTCCAGGACCTGGAGGCGTGTGGGTCGGATCAGGCAGGAGGCTGCACAAGAACAGTTTTTTCCCCTCCAACATCAGACTCATGAACGATAACAAGACCCAGTAATTCTATATCAAATAGAATAGAATAACGTGTTCCAGCCATTGCACTGCTCTATGTCACTATGTGGTATGTCCACACTTATATCTGCTGCTAACACTTAATGCACCTCCACATCTATAAATACACTCACGCTGTTGTTCTGTGTAAAATTGTTGTTGTCTTTATCATCGTTTAAATTTAATCTTCTTATGCATGCCCTTATAGTCTATAGTTTTACGTTGTTTATAGTTATTATTTATCTAAGTTGTGTTATATGTTTTATGTTTCATGTTGCACGATTGAACCAAAAAAAAATCCTGTTTCTGATTCATCAAGCCTATGTGAAATATGGACGTGTTTCGCTGATGTGCCTCCAGCTGAATAAAGTGAAGGTCCCATTTGTGGCCATCTCAGTCTCCTGACCTCAATATCATTGAACCACTGTGGGGAGAGCTCAAATGTGCAGTTGATGCAAGACAGCCCAGGAATTTACAGGAACTGGAGGCTTTTGCGGAAAAAAATAGGCCGCTTTACCTTTAAATTATATACAGAACCTTCTCCACAATGACCACAAAAGACTCCAAGCTGTCATTGATGCTAAAGGGGGGCAATACATGGTGTTACGAACTGGGTTGTGTAAACTTTTCAATAGGGCGATTTTGGTGTTTTATTTTATTTTGTTATGGTGATTTGAAATTATTTCACACATTTTTCCACAATAAATGGCTTATCAACATCACTGACCACGAGTGAAACATTTTTTTGTGTGTGTGTTTTCACACACATAATGGCCAACAAAAACATCAAAAACACCAGGGTGTGTAAACTTATCGGCACAACTGTATATCAGTCTGTCATTAACTCATTAGCTGCCAGCCAATTTCAGAACAGCCTACCCCATTTTACCAGGCGTTTTAGATGATTTTCACTGATGTTTTAAGACCCACAGAATTATGCGTACTATGACTATGTAAAATCTGAACTACTACTTTCATCAGTAAAAAAAAGTTTGTTTCTAGCTTGTTTCGTTCTCTGACCGTTCTTCTGACCAAAAAGCTGAGAAAACTAGCTTTTTGTATAAAGAAACACATCAAGCAGAACAGTGACTTTGACGCTAATATTTTTTGTAGCGTAAGGAAATATACAGACAACTTACACTTGACCAGGTTTTGGTTAGCAGTGGTTCTCGTAGTAAGAGTATTGGAGGAGATGATGGTGATCATGGTGGAGGAGGAGGATCAAGGAAGCAGACAGGTGTTCGACCAAAAAAAGCCGCCGACAAGCATCCGGACATAGGGTCCGGCGGCAGCTTTCATCACAGTGCACATGAGAGAGAAGCAGTTTTTTGCTGTCTTATAGACAAACACTGTTCATATGTTTGAGGTATCACTAAAGCAAAAAATATTAGCATCAAAGTCTGAGACCACGCTCAAAAGAAGTAGCGGCAGTTTCTACTTCTGAGCTGACCTTTGATCGGGCAAAGAGCACTGTTGCCACCTGCTGACTCAATAAAATAATGTCTACAAGTAAGATCTTTACATGGAAGTGGCATAAAGGCTTACTGCACCCGTTCCCACTGAAAAACATGGCAGTCAATGTTACTAAACGAATTGATGTCTATAGACGTCATTGGCAGTCAATGAGTTAAACAGGCCTTGGTAGATCAGGGAGGAGTTGTTTGAAAGCTTTAAAGCCATATATGCTAAAACTGTCTCTCTTGACCCCTCCTGGAACCGCCACCTTAACGTGGTGGAGGGGTTTGAGCGCCCAAATGATCCTGGGAGCTCTGTTGTCGGGGGCTTTGTGCCCCTGGTAGGGTCTCCTATAGCAAACAGGTCCTAGGTGACGGGTCAGTCAAAGACCCGTCACCTAGGACCTGCTGAAAATAATTGGTTAATTACGACAATGACTGTTTATTCTTTTATATATTTTAAATAGAAAATGTGCCCGTAGGCAGGAAGCCTGATCCAGAGCTGGTTTTTCCTATACGCAAACTACGCAAGGTGCGTAGGGCCCCCGCAGCCGCAAGGGCCCCGCATCTCAGTCAAACGCGTATGGCGTTCATACGCTGTAAATAAGCATACACAATTGTACTAAAAATAAATCCGCGAAAGAGCGAGGCCGCAAAAAGTGAACCGCAATATAGCGAGGGACCACTGTACACATGGCACAGGCTTTTTTTTATCACTTCTTCATATTTCACATTTCATTTTCATTCACCTCTTTTATAATTGACTATAAAGTGAATTATTACAAATGATTTAAAGAAAAAGGTGTGAAAGTGATGTGAGCCACAAAGTAATCTGCTACTTTTATTGCGTCTTGGACCAAAGTCTTATAGTTCATGCTCTCCTCTCGTGCATGCAGTAGGCGTTTGTTTTTTGTGGCGATAGCCAGCAGTGGTTGTCAGCGGTTTGGACAGGCCTCTCTAGGTGCTCAGCAGGACATGGAGACCAGCTCCTTATACGTATGAGACTTCAGACCAGACGCCGTCTGAATCTGCAGATGCTTCTGAAGACAAATAACATGAGCACAACAGACACATTTATGCCTGTTCCTCTGCAATAACTGTATTATCTTCTATGAATCAACAAAATGTATTTTTGATACATCATCAGTGATCATCAGTGGACCTATCCCAAACATCGACGGGAGAATAAACACATTCTCCCGACTGTTTCAGTTGAATACATGGCTGTTCAAAGTCTGTGAGTCAAGAGGACTGTATTTCATAGAGAACTTTAATCTTTTCTGGAAACGCGACGATCTGTTTAAAGGAAATGGCCCACATTTGAGCAGAGATGGAGTGAGACAACTGACGGAAAATCTCCTCCATGCTCTGCAAAATCAGTGGAGGCCTGAGCAACAAGAGAGAGCAGAGAGGAGCATGAGAAGAGCTCCTGGCTCGCCAGCAAAGGCTTCGCCTGCATCCCCAGTAAAAGATTCAATCGAAGCTGCATCATCTGCACCTACAATAATGGACTCAGCCACAGTTAAGGGTTCAGCCACAGCAGCACCATCAGCACCTACAGTAATGGACTCAGCCGCAGTTAAGGGTTCAGCCACAGCAGCACCATCAGCACCTACAGTAATGGACTCAGCCGCAGTTAAGGGTTCAGCCACAGCAGCACCATCAGCACCTACAGTAATGGACTCAGCCGCAGTTAAGGGTTCAGCCACAGCAGCACCATCCGCATCTCCGGAAAACATTTCAACCATAGCAGCAGCACCACCTGCATCTGCATCTCTGGGGAAAAGCTCAGCTTCAGCACCACCTCCATCTATATTAAAGGATTCAGCCGAAGGAGCACTTTCATCAACTCCACCACAGGCCTTGAGCCTGACTGCTACATCTACACCCTCCAGAGATTTTTCTGAATCATTCCCATCTCCAAAGTCACCTATGGGATTCCCAACAATTGTGAACCCTTGATAAAACAAGGGATTCAAATGACTCCCCTCCCTCCAGTCATGTCAAGACCAAGGCTTTCAGCCACAAAGAAGTATCATGCCTCTCTCTCACCTCCGCCTTTTTTACCAACCAAGGTCTCCCCAGCTCGGCCCCCACCACAGGTGCCCACAGCTGTTATGTCCAGCAGCTTCACTGCTGTTGTCTAGGACATTAGGGGCCTCTCCATTGCTACCATGCATAGCAAACTCAAAACCAACCAGAGGTCCATAGAGGGAGTGTGTTCTTCTGAAACAATTAGGACTGTAAAACAACATAGATTAGATAAGAGAGGGACAGTCAGACCGTCCAATCAAAGAACTCTAATATCCCTTGCAAAAATATTTCCAGCCACTCAAGCACAGATAAATCTCAAACATGCTGTACTCAATGTCAGATCATTAAAAACAAGTCCTTTTTTTAATAAATAGTTTTATTTCCTCTTATCTAGATTTTATGTTTTTAACTGAAACATGGCTTAAGAAAAACACCGGTAACACAGTTTTGATTGAGTGTAGTCCATCAAATTTCAATTTTGTGTCTGAAACACGCCAAAACCAAAGGGGCAGGGATGTCTGTGCAATATTCAGGGACAATATAGTCATCCACAAATTGTCATTTGGGGTTTTTCTATCATTTGAGTATGTGTCTTTCAAAATGGAGATAAAACAATCTTCCATACTTTATATGACTATTTACAAACCACCACAGAATTGTTTTATCGAAGATTTTACTGAATTACTTTCATTTATATGCACTGATTTTGATTGTTTAGTCATTTCAGGTGATTTTAATGTGCATGTGGATGTGACCAATGACAGGCATGCAAAAGAACTTAGTGCTGTTCTTGAGATATTTGGTTTAACTCAGCACGTGAGTGAGGCAACCCACAACAAAGGTCACACTCTAGATCTAGTTATTACAAAGGGGTTAATACATCAAATGTGAATGTTGTTGATGTTACTTTATCTGATCATTTTTGTGTCTTCTTTGACCTGTTTGTACACCCAAACCAGTGGTTGGGCCTGGAGTTATTCAAAGAAGACACATAAATGATACAACAAGGACACAGTTTATGGAAATGATCAGATTTGAAAATCCTCCACCCCTCCTGGAACTGCCACCTTAACGTGGTGGAGGGGTTTGAGCACTCGAATGATCCTAGGAGCTAAGTTGTCGGGGCTTCGTGCCCATGGTAGGGTCTCCCATGGCAAACAGGTCCTAGGTGACGGGTCAGACAAAGAGAGGTTCAGAAGCCCTTATGAGAGACCAACGGGCCCGGTTAGAACCATGAGGCCGTCCTTCTGTGGACCCACCACCTGCAGGAGGAGCAATAGGGGCTGGTGCAATGGTGCAATGTGTCGACCCAGCAACGGACAAGTGGAAGAAGATGGATGGATGGATGGATGGATGGATGGAAATCCTCCATGTTCTAATGCTAGTCAAGCGTCCGGTCCCGCCCACTGCAGCCCGTCCGCTTCACGCAAGCCAGAATCGTTCAAACTTCCGCGTAGCTCCTCTGCGTTCACGTTATGTCTATTTAAAAAAAATGTTGTGAAAGTGAAAACACAAAAGCACTAAATCATAGGAACAATATATTCATGAAAAATAACTTCAAAGAGGGAGACTGAACTAGTTTGTTGTGTGTTTCCTTGTTTTGCGAAAGGATCACCAATCACGGAACTTGCGTTCTGCAGCACTTGCCGCAGAGTCACCTTGTGCGGCAGGTGTACGTCAGCTGCAGCTGCAGCTGTCGCGAACTCCCTGATTGGCTCCCACATGCGTCCAGGTCATAAACGGGAGCTGTCACTGAAGTATAAAAGAGCTTTATACATCAAGTGTCTTAAATGTTTTGGATACTATTGCGCCTGTCAAGGTTAAATGGTTAACAATAGACAAAAGGCACCTTGGAGAAGTGAAGATTTGGTCAGGGCACAGAAAAGGGAGTGCCGAAAAGCCGAACGGAAATGGCGCAAGTCAAAGCTCCAGGTTCATTTTGAACCTGGAACCAAGAAGTGCTTTGTGAGTTCAACCAGATTTTGCGTGGAGAAAGGGAGGAGTACTTCTCTAAATCATCGCAATCTGTAATGCAAAAGTATATAAATCTGTGTGTCCTTGGTACTTTGAAATAAAATAGTACATTTTGGGGTACCCACACCCTCCATCGGTTACAGGAACATAATCAATGCAGTTTGGACCCTGCCCCACTGTTTGAGAACTGCCACTGTAGGCAATTCCTTTGCCACACAATTTTTTCCCCATTTTTTAGGCCAGTTGATATGTCTTCATGTCTTTGCCCTGCCCCTCTATTTGAGAACCTTGTTCATTCAACCCCTTAATATGGTTCTGATTACAAGGACACGTCACACCTCATCATCTTTAATTCTTTAGGTGAATAAACCTAAACTAAATATCCACCCTCTGGTCCCTGAGCCACTGTTTGAGAAACACAGGTTCAAAACAACTGAAACTTGAATGGTTATTTTTATCTTACCGTTGAGATTTTGCCTTATGGAAACATGTTTTAAAAAGTTTTAAATACATGTTGAGAGAACTAATGGGCAGTTACTAAATGTAACTACTCCATGCTGTTCACACAAGAGCTGCAATAATCAACATCCACAGTCAGTTACATGACTTGAAGTGGATGTGCAGGAGAGGCATACTGATGTCATGTGTGCTACAGTTTAGGAGAGAGTGAGAGTCGTTTTCAGACTCGGCTTGATTGACACCAGTTATTTGACTCAGACTAAAGCAGGCGGCGTCTCAGTGTGTGTTGGTGGCCTTGAAGTTTCCAGTTCCATTGGACCCGAAGAAGAGTGATGATATCACTTAACAAGCCTATACAACTGTGTTATACCATGATCTGGGTGAATACTCGATTCTGATTGGCTGGTAGGTGCTAACAGGTGTGCATTATTTTGGTATAACCGCACACGTAGTCCGGTAGTTAAATCACTGGGATATCACTCCGCTGCCGGCATCGCCATAGCACGCATAACACAGCTGAATCAGACAAACGCTTAATTAGTGACTGACATGAACGAATGAGATGGATTTTGTGGTTAATTTCAAAATTTTGGGCCAAAACAAAACTGTTGATGAATGGGGAATAGAGGAGAGCAAGCAGCTAGGTTAGGCTTCAGTTAATAAAATATGAGCTTTCCATTTCTACTGAAAACGGTTAAGGCACTATTCATTATTTTCAGACGTACATAAAATGATCCCTGCACTTAAGCATATTTGGCTGGATTAGTAAAGTCACATATAAAAGTTTCAGTTCGTGGGGTCAAGGTGTAAGGGGACTTCACTGCAGCTGTTTCCATAAACAGTCGAGATCGTTGAGCTACAGGTTGCTAGCGAGCTAGCTAGCTTTAGGTTAAACAGAGTAAAAGTGAAATAACTCCTGCCCAGGAGTGCCGCATATCGGTGTTTACTTCCACAGAAAAGAGCAAGGTTAGTCCTGTTGTGTTGTGAGTCTGGCGATGCAGCGTGTGCTTATGTTGTTTCATAGAGCCTGACGGAGATCCTCGCAGCAGCGAGAGAATGACTCGCTCTGAGACAAGCATTCAGACAGTGGCCGCTTAAAAGCCCACATAAAATAGTCCCTGTAGTTTGGCATATTTAGCGAGTTTAGTAAATGAAAACAACATTTGTTATAAAATGTTACGTTTGTGGAACCATGGTATAAACGGATTAAACAACTCGGAGCCGTGCATTAGACGGTTATAATGCACTTCTCGGTGTAACTCCCCGTCGTGCATTATAACCGTCTAATGCACGGCTCCTCGTTGTTTAATCCTTACGTATAATGCTGATTACATTAACCAAAGGCAATATACCTGATTGTATTTCTAGTAATGAAATGAAATTTGTTTTGTCTTCCTTTAATATAGTAAGCTCAAACATTGGTGTGGGAAAAACACTGTACATCTAATTATAAAACATCAATTTCATGAACTTTCAGGATAGTTCTGTGAATGTCAGCCTGAAAAGTGAACCTGTAAGTTGTGAAATGTGCCTATAAACTTGTCCCTGTGACAAATTTGGATGCTACAAATATGTTAGGAAAGTTATTAATGAGTTTGGACCTCCACTAATATTTTTATTTAGTGGGCTCTCTTTCATTGTTTGTAATTAAAAAAAAAATGGGTATAGGGCCTTTTAAGGCTGTTTTGTTGTATATTCATGCACCATGTTATTACATTTTCAAGTGCATTATGTAATAACTGTCTCAAAATGTAATAGCTTGTTACAAAATGTGGCAAAATTTATTACATAATGCGTTGGGGAGGTTTATTACAAAATGTGTCAGTTTATTACAAAATGCAGCTTTATTACAAAATGAATTGACAATTTTATTACATTTTGGACTTTTATTACATAATGCGGAGTTATTACATAATGGGGCTTAACAGGCGTCCTGACACAGCAGGCCGCTGGGTATGGATGGGCCGATTTTGGGGAAGTTTATGATGCTCTGGTCTAATGAAGCAAAGACCAGTCTAAGAGGCGGACATCCCGAGACATCACCGTGGAAACGCCGCAGAGGACACGGAGGAGTGTTTCCGTGGAAACATGTTGTTGCTAAGAGTGATGGAATTCTGCTCTGGATTCAAACACAGTTTAGCTTCTCACAGAGACACTGGCCACACTATTGCTATATCTGAATGACACTGCCCCTGCAGGCTGCCATGGGACACTGCAGCAGGTGCAGGAGAACAGCTAAAGCACAGGACATTTTATTCATTAAACCTGCACATTTAGAAATATGTTTACATGGTTCCTCGCTGGTTTGTAATTTTCAAATTGATCAATGAAGAAGCAGATGTTTAAGTCAAGTTGATTGAGTTGCCAGGTGAAGGGCAATTCTGTCAATTTAATGGATGTAGTGCATTTAAGCTGCTGTGGAAGTTAACACTAGCTGTTAGCATTAGCGAATGTGTTGCGATTAGCCTATTTATTTATTATGAAATTATGACTGTACTACAGAGATGGTATGGCCTTACAGCATGACCCAATATGATAAACTGGGATTATAGATTGCTTCCCCTGTCAATCACACAAATATTTCTACTGTTCTGGCTCATTTACACCTGTCCAACCACTGTTCCCTCTTAGCTGCGCATGGCTCACACGTTGTTTGCGCACAGAAAAACTATGCTGCACACCACACATAAAAGAAATCCGACCTGAGAATAGCTGATAATGATAGACGCACTGGAGGAGTCTCACCTTCAGCTCAGCGTCTCATCCCTGCCCTGTTTATCCCCCGCTCTGAGAGTCCTCGATGTTGGCCCACCTTTGCACATTTCCCTCTCTCTGATTTGATTGATTTGATTTGATTTTTTATTTCGAGCCACACAATACAGGCACAAAGCCAGAAAAAAACACAACAAAAGAAAAACAAAAATAAATAAATAATTACATTCAAGCTCGAAAAGGAGTGGGAAGAAGACAGGCTTATTGACTCCCACCCTGTTCATAAACTTAAATAATAATGTGGTTGCAACAATAACATTGCTTAGTACTTATTATCCTACAGAACAATTAACAATTAAGTTAATTACATATTTACAGACGCAACAATGTATTATATTAAGTCACATTCATAGTATGTTACACTTTATAACAAGTGTATAATTGTGTTCCCTATACCTATTTTATTGCCACGTTGGTATTACTGTTATTCACCATCATCACTACAGCCCATATAAGATCAAAGTGTTTGAATGATACATAATATACTCCACATTTATTCATGAAAGGTACAATAATCGCAGACTGATTGATGCTCATGATAACAAGAGTAGTCTTAATGATGTGTGTTAAAAGGATTCGGGCTTTTCTTTTTTCTTTCCTGTGTCTGGACCTGCTGCCAGAGGGGAGCAGCCCCCGAGCAACAGGACCATCATTCGTGAGGTGTCCTATACTGTGCATTAAAAGAGACAAGATTTAGGAGTCTGCTGCCAGAAGAGGCTTTCCTCGAGCAGCCGGCCCCCACATGTCTGCCCTGTACTACGAGTTATGTTGAATGCAGAGTACGAGGATATGTGCATGTTTTACTTGTAAGAATTTAATTCCTTTATCAGCATCAATAGCATCAATAGCAATACCGCTGTCTGGATCGATTAAATTTGATTCTAAGAATAATATATAAATTGTTAGGTATTTATCCTGGGCTGTTAAATAGCTATGATTAATAAAATAAAGACAAGAAAAAGAAAGAAAGAAAGAAACAACAGCAAAACAAAAATACAAAACAAAAATACAGTCAAGACATACAGTATAGTTAATGTAAGATATTACTAATACAATATAGTCACCTAGTTATTTCTTATTTACTAAATTAAATATTATATCCTCTTACAATAATAACAATAATAATAATAATATAATAATAATAATAATAATAATAACAATAATAATACCAGTAATGGTATTATTTTTATGTAACACCCATTAGCAATCTAGTACCCATTTCCTCCTTCTGGTACAATGACCATACCATTTTTTTATATCTTGATTTGAAATGATGAATATTTGGACATTGTTTAAATTCTGCCCCCAATTTGTTCCAGAGTTTAACTCCACATACAGACACACACATACTTTTCCTAGTGGAAGACACTGCTTGAATCTTAAAGTTGTCACACCCCCTCAGGTTATATCCCCCTTCTGTGCGTGCAAAAAGCATTTGTATCCTTGCAGGTAGCGCATTTTTGTTGGCTTTAAACAGAAGTTGGGCAGTAGAGAAATCGACTAAATCAGACATTTTTAACAGTTTAGACTGCAGAAATAATATATTAGTGTGATCATAATATCCTACTTTGTGTATAATTCTTACAGCCCATTTTTGGAGTATAACAAGGGGGTGTAATGAACTTTTATAGTTATTGCCCCAAACTTCTACACAGTAATTTAGATATGGCAAACTAATGAACCATATAATAGAAATAATGCATTGTAATTTAAGAAAAACTCTCTCTGCAGCGGCCTGTGAGAACAGCTTTGGGCAAAGGCAGTGACAGGCGTGGTAACATGCAATCTGTGTTTTACTAGAGTGCTGAAGTCCACGGGAAAGATGTGGTGAAGACTGTATGTGTTTTACACTCAGACACTGGAGCTGTCGCTGAAGAGACTGAAAAGTGATGCTCCGAGCCCTCATCGCTCCGAGCCCTACTCGCTCACTCACTCACTCAGTGTTTCCAAACAGTCTCCCATCCAAGTACCAACCAGGCCTTCCCTGCTTAGCTTCAGAGGTCTGACAGGATCGGGCATAGCAAGACGGTATGGCCACATAACATTTCTGCAAAGATTTGCAAGGAATTCAATTCAAATATGAAATAGATTTAGCAGGTCCAGTTTATTGCTAATAGTTACAATTGCAAATTTAACAACCATATGCCTAATTTCTCAATTATAGGCCTATTTTAGGCCTTTAACTTTATATAAACCTCACATTCATATCTTTACTCACTTACACTTCTACCAATGATTTCATTCTATATATATTTTTTGCACAAATGTGGCACAAAACTTTTTAAAGTGAGTACATACATATTTAGGTGGTTCCATTGCTAAATAAAATTTTGGGAGAAAAACGGGGGGGAAAACAGGTAGCAGTGCATTATGGGTAATATTCAGCTCTCCGAGTCAGCGGAGGATCCATAGGTGTATCCTGGGTAAATGAGCCAAACAGAGGAGTGGGGCGAGGGGCGAGGATCAAATGCACCTGGTGGCGTGTGATGACGTAGATTCCATCTGAAAAGGTCGAGACACCGAAGATCCTCATAACTGAGAAACAACCACTGTCCGAAAACGAGCAGCGCACGCGGTGATGTGCACGTGGTGGTGTGCACGTGGTGGTGTGCACATGGTGGTGTGCATTTGGTGGTGTGCACGTGATGGTGTGCATATGGTGATGTGCATGTGGTGATGGGCATGTGGTGGTGTGCACGGTGTAGTGTGCACATGGTGGTGTGCACATGGTGATGTCCACGTGGAGGTGGTGGTGTGCACGTAGGTGGTGTGCACGGGGTGGTGTGCATATGGTGATGTGCATGTGGTGGTGTGCACGAGGTGGTGTGCACGCGCTGATGTGCGATCGAAAAGCTTCAAAAAAGAAAGCATCAAAATAGCGAAAAGACAGGGATGAAAATGCAACAAAAAGTGACAAAAATGCAACGAAATGCAACGAAAACAACAAAAGCTATGGAAAAGCAACAAAAACATGACAAAAAGGCAAAAATGCGGTGACAATGTGACAAAAACGTTACAATCAATTTTGTAGGTCTTAGCTTTCAAATGAGACTGAGCTGGAGGTTTAAGAGGTTAAATGTCTGTAATAAATTCAATATTATTAATAATATTATTAATATACTTAGGGGGTTGTCTGTGTAGGCTCTCAGTCGTACAGGAGTTGTCCATCTTCAATGAAGGTACTTGAGTCATCTTCTGTACTCGGTAGTTGAAGTCTCGAACGTTTCGCCTCTCATCCAAAAGGCTTTGTCAGCGGACTAAAGTCCCGCTCAGCACGCAGCTTAGATAAAGACCATGGGGAGGAGTTGGGGTTGGCCCGGGTCTTCCCCTCTAATCACAGCTACTCTCACCTATATCCACAATCAATAATTATAATTTTATCCTCTTGGCTTTAAAGAAATAGCTAAAAGATACTGTTGTGTACTGGGTTCTTTTCCAAATAAAGACTGCTGCTTTGAGTGCACGGAGCCTCTTTATTAACTGGCTACAACAACATTGTCATTCTCAATCGGCAGTATCTTGTCTTCTCATGCAGTACTCAGACATCAGATATTCATGGTCTGCCCTCTAGTGGTAACATGTAATATAGATTACACCACAGATACTGCCTGATTTGTGTCTGTTACCTTATTTAATCGTGATTTGTGTACGTGCACTTGTTGGCGCTGGAAAAAAAGAAGCCTCCATGCACTCAATCAGCGGTATCTATGCACCTTGTCCGAGGAGTCTGCTGTGCGCGGTCATATCTGGGATAAACTAGCAGGAAACAGTGATCGCTGCTGCAGAATGTTTTTTTTTCATCATGGACTCCTCACGCGCATACGGCCTCACACTTTAGAGATGCCAGGGACAAGCGGCAGGTGAAGAGTGAATGTACGGCTTGTGCCTCCTCAATACGCCGTTGCCGTTGTGCACGGACTCCGTGGATTTGGTAAGGATTAAAGACTTTAAAGGACATGGGAGTCGGACAGACTTGTGGATCCTTTTAATGGACAGCGGCTGTGAACTGCAGTTTGATGTAAAGCCAAAGGAAACAATGTTGCAAGTAATGTGTGCTTTCTTTATAATGCTGCACACCATCAAAACAACCCAGTTATCATTTTATCTTTGTAAATGAACCAAATACAAACGTTTAAAAACATTTAGAACACCACATTGGTTTGCAAACAGCATTATATTGTTTTGTCCCAAATTTACACCTGCTTCTCCAACATACTAATTTCTTGCACAATTTTACTTCACATAGTCGAGATAAATACGACAGCGCTTACTGAATGCAATCATTTGCATTTTCCCCGCATTAAATTTTGCGCATTGTGGCAAATTGCCTTTGTTTGCATATTGCTCTGTGGCCTTTGCCGTTTTTTAGAAACGGAAATATCGACTGCACTTGCTTTTTGCTCCACTTTAGTACACTCTGCCATGTTTGTACATCTTAAATGACCCCTAAGTTACTAACCAGGCAATTGTACAGTGGGCCCAAGATGAAGCTGGCCTGGAGGATGAAGCTGCCTTTAAACCAATGAGTTTGTAAATTAACAGTTGTTACAATGATGTCCCTCCTGGAACTGACACCTTAACGTGGTGGAGGGGTTTGAGCCTGAATGATCCTGGAGCTCTGTTGTTGGGGCTTCGTGCCCCTGGTAGGGTCTCCCATGGCAAACAGGTCCTAGGTGACGAGTCAGACAAAGGGTGGTTCAGAAGCCCTTTATGAGAGACCAACATTTTCATTAACGTCCTTCTGTGGACCCACCACCTGCAGGAGGAGCCATAGGGGCTGGTGCAGTTCCAACAGCTGCCCCCACGACCCGGCAACGGACAAGTGGAAGACGATGCATGGATGGATGGATGGATGGATAGACAATGATGTGCACAATACACCCTAAGGATACGCTGGGATGCATCATCAGTGATGTATCCCGGGTTCATTGGGTGTTTCGGGTCTTGCAACATCAGACACCCTCGCCCAGGCGACCCATCTGGGGTTGATGAAGCCCCGACTTGTGTCCCATTAGCAGTTGTCCGCGGATCGCCCCTCTTTATCCAAAATATATACAGTGCAAATAATCATTCAGTCATCACCATCACATCACATCACATCACATGGCATCACATCCATAACACAGGCTATGACACATCATTCCTTTACATGTACATAAATTAAACTACAGTTATCACATGCGGTCGTCACGTAAACAGTCACACAGCAAGGCAATGCTCTCAAACTTACCTTACCAAAATCTAAAACATCCTGTCCTGGTAAAAGAACTTTTTTTTCATTCATTCATTTTCTTCCACTTGTCCGTTGCCGGGTCGTGGGGGCAGCTGTTGGAGCTGCCCAGGTCACATAGCACCGGCCCCCATGGCTCCTTCTGCAGGTGGTGGGTCCACGGAAGGACAGCCTCACGATTCAAACCGGGCCTGTTGGTCTCTCCTAGGGGGCTACCAGTGTACGCAGACACTGGAGGCAATGTGGGTGAAGTGTCTTGCCCAAGGACACAACAACAATGTGCACCTTCAGGAGGCGGGATTCGAACCCCGACCTTCCGATCATGAGACGACCCGCTCTACCATCTGCGCCATGCGGGTCGCAGCGCAGCTGGGAAGCGAACAGTCCATGATTGCTGGGGCTTAAAAGCGGGATCGATGGTGATGATTGGCTGTTGCGAAGGTGCGGCTCCTGCGCTGAGGTGTGGCCCTCATTGGCTGGAGATCTGAGACGCTGGCGTTTGTCTACCAGGCTGAATTAACGCCTAGGCTTCATTTTATTTATTTTAATGATGGAACCACCATAAGCATAGAGCTGTTGGTTATTTCACATAAAGTTCCACAATGCCCTCAGTGCGAAGTGAGAGGTGTAGGACTGTTCTATGGTTTACCTACAAGTGTTTTAATAAAGCAATTTATTACATATTTTTTTTGTCCGCCATCTTTTTACACACATACTCTTTTATGAGACATTGATGAGGCATTAGCCTTCTGAAAAGATGTATCATATTATGTGTTTTCTCTTCACCTGATGCCATGGGTATTAAACAGATCAAATGACATGTCAGCTAAAGAAAAACAAGCACATATGAAGTGAATACCTGTAATTCAGTTCAAGTTAATCCACTGTGTACTCATTGAGTAGAGTTCTTTAGTTCAACAGCGTGTCACAGTGACAGCAAATTCGAGTGCACCATCTAGTGGGCTGTGGCTCAACCTGCTAATGCAGGTGTGCTGTCTCTGCCTCGTGCATATCTGTAAGTGAAATCCCAGTTAAACATAAAAGCAGCACTGAGCGCGAACTCCTGAAAAAGTGAGTAAAATGTGTGCGGGTCAAGTAAGTCTCGCTCAGAATAGGCTAATGAAGACAAGTCCTTCAGGTGTGTAAAGGTGGACCATAATATGCGACGTACAGTCAACTCAGCTTCCGGTTGACCACAAACACATAAAACAATATAACAAAATCAAATCAGGCTTCGTTTGTAATTTGAAATGCCATTTTTCGTTTGTATGCATCATATACAAAATCCAAATTCAAGCCATTTTGACTGATTTAGTTTCATTACCAACGTTTTGTTTTGGTTTAATTGTTTTGGATTTTAATTTGAAAATCAATAAAAGGAAATATGCACAAACACTTTCATTCTGAAACGTGGCAATGAAAAATGAATTATACTTTATACACGGACCCTCGACCAAAATTAAAATTGTGTGTTTACTTTGGTGCATTTAGAGAAAATGTAGTGGTGTATTATATTTCTCCTCCAAATGTCGTGGACTAAAAATAATAAGTTCTCAAGTTTGGGATTTGAAAATACAGAAGATTTTCCGGCGCCCGCTCACTAGCCAAATCAAGCTCTAAGACAGCTCAAAATACAGTAGTTTCTCGGCCAAAACAGGAGACTTGACAGCTATGCAACCTCGCAATAACTGCCACTCAGGCTTCTGCAGGTGGCAGTTCTCGCGAGGCCAGTGACAGAGTTCAGTTCGGAGGGGCAGGGGAGTGTTTATTTATATATTTTATTATAATACAGGAGAAGACGGCGGGAAAGAGTGGCAAATACAGTAGTTTCCTGGCCAAAACGGGACACTTGACAACTATTAATTAAAGTACTGATCCCCAGCTCTACTTATGTAAATTTACTTCATTACTGACCCCTCCCCTACCCATTTACCTAAGTAAACAATAAAAACAATGTTGAGGCATCCTACTTGGTTGGATTAGTTCCTTTAACTGCTTTACCTCAAAACAGCCTGGGGAAGCAAGTACTATTGATAAAAGGATAAAACTCTGCACCGCTGTTTCGCTCCCAAAGAATTTATTTAGGCACCACAAGGTAACGTTTCAGGCGTCACTTAGCCCTTCGTCAGTACTATTGAACTCTTGCACGCCACTCAACTGACCTAGGATGCGTGCATGTCTGTCTAACCCTCTTGAAGCAACCTTTGATGCCACAACAAATTCCACTGTTTTCCCTGTAGATTCTTGCTTCCTGCTTGGTGTTTTGTTGATTCAGATTGGTGTGAACCTTCAGATGTGAACCTTTTTTGGCTTCAGCTTCTTTAGCATTTGTTATGTGAACACAAGGCAAGCAAAAAGCTTAAAAGGTTTTCAATTTATAAAGTATACACACTCTTTTTTTTCAACCTTTTCACCTGCAGTGCCTTGTCTCAAGTGCTTACTTTTATCAGAAACGGTTGAGTAGAAATTTGCTAACGCGCATTATGGCAAAATATCACAAGTGTTTATGTGTCTATAAATAGAAATGTGCATTAATTGCCAATATGCAAACAGAAAGAGACAGGATAACCTTGCAGCATATTGTAAAAAGTGTCTTCAGCTATATCCTGGATCTGTTCCAGCACTCTGCAATATGCTTCTTAGGGGCCCTTAGTTTGCTAAATTGATTATCAACAATATTGATATGCATGTTGCCCACATATCAGGTCGGGTTACAAAATTATCATTTGATTTCGGGGCGGGTGAGAAAAGGCCAATGGTTTCTGCTCATCCTCGCCGCCTGCGCGTAGCAGGTTTTTGACATAATTATGATGCTGATTTTAGTAAAACAAGTATGTTTGCCAGCTTGTGATCCAGAGAATGTTTTGTGGACCCCAATATCCCATATTTCCACAACCTGTCCCGCTGTGTGTGCAGGGCGGGCTGGAATAAAAACCCAGACCTGGGCATCACTAACCCAGACCCATAGCACCTTTTCACACGTTGTACAATAGACTGGATAAAGCAATTGTGTCCAGTGGGCTGGTGGGAGTATAAAGGTCACTCATCCCTTTTCCCTGACCTCAGACGCTTCCGCCATGTATGTTCTCGGGACCCTTGTTATTGACAGAGTACATTTATTTACTGGTGAATTCAATATGACCATGTCCCACCACAAGTTAACACTGACTTGAGTATTGAGTTGCCAAATACTTAAATAGGTGTGATGTTTTTTTTTGTTTTTTGTGTGTTTTTTGTACTTGTCTGCCTTGTCTGTCACCTAAGCATACAGTTTCTAAGTTCTGCCTAAATGAATTGATACGCTGCTTGTAGGACCCCGTTGGTGACCTATAACTCATTCTTATCAACATCACCTCCAATGTTCTTGTTCCCTGCACAGCCCATTGAAAACATCACAAGACAAGTTTATTGTAGTCTTAAAGTTCTACGGATGGAGAAACAGTGGGACTATAGCAGAACAAGGCTGCTCTGGCCATTCATGCAGAAACAGAACCAGAAACAGGCATCAGGAGGTGACCACCAGGGAAAATTCAGTCAAATCACAAGTTGGTAACGATTTGTAAAAGCTTATTTAAAAGGATTATGCTAAATCACCCCTTCTGAGCTTTATTAGGTCTTCAAGTCCAGTATTTTTGATTGATACACAAAGTTTTGAGTAACTATGTTCACTTTGGTTATTTCTTCTTCTACAGCTGAATTTGTGTGTCCCAGATTTTGTCATCATAGACAGAACTAGGCGGTGCTGTCCACATTTTCAAAGCTCATTCACCGTCACTGGACCCATTCTGAGCCGTTCTGCACTCAAACTGCAACCATCACAGAACCATTGTTCTATTAGACTGCTTGTGTAGTGTATTTGGCTCATTTGTTTCATTCCTGTCTGGTGCTCCAACCAACCAACTTTATGATGCAAGCCAACATGGTTCCAGGTGATCCAAATCAGGTTTATCAGGAATTATACTATGTCCACTTTACTCGTCT
The DNA here is from genome assembly GCA_007210695.1 of Neogobius melanostomus. Taxonomy (NCBI): domain Eukaryota; kingdom Metazoa; phylum Chordata; class Actinopteri; order Gobiiformes; family Gobiidae; genus Neogobius; species Neogobius melanostomus. Next base: position 56,204 of record VHKM01001240.1, on the reverse strand, counting down.
AAGCTAAGGTAGGAACATATCTCAATATGGAAAAACGGTGGCCTATTCCTTTAAGAAGGATAAGTCACGTGCAGTGGAGACTGGAGGAAACAAACCAGACAGCAGGCAGATGGGAAGAGCAGTGGTCACGGAGGATAAGCAACAAATGTAGCGCAATTATTACGATCTGCAAGAGCTTCTTGTTTTCTTTCTACCCTTATGGCAGACAGCTTAAACCATGAAGCTAAGGAAGACCCTGCACTGAAATCATTGTCCCTGTTCCACTAATACTGGCAAAATGCCTCCTGCTGTCCTCACAAAATAAAAGCCTTTATACTGTATTGCAATTGAGAGATGTTTTATTGTGAAAGCCAGACAGAAGCAGAACACTAAAGAGCTCACTTTAGAGGAGCTGTGACTTACATAACTCAGGGAATATGCTTTACCCCTTTATCCATCCTCAAATTTGCATCATTCACAACCCTTGGGTACAAAAATGTTCACAGCATGGCTCAAGGGTTACATGAACTTTAGTAACACTATGCATTAGGCCAATCTAGTCTGTATGCTTCAGTGCACATAGGAGTTATAGAAGAGACTAAAGAGTGGATGACAGTACTTTTTGAAAATCCAATGTGGTGGGTTATACAGATGTGATTTATTCAATGAAATGGTTACCCAATTTGGGTGTTTGCTTCTTTTTTTTTAACACCCCCCTAAGGGTCCCAAAGCCTGTGACCTGGAGCAGCCCCTGTCTGTGAGCCTAGTGCAGTCCTCCATTCACTGCCGGAGCTCTGTATTTCTGCAACTGCTCCACAAACCCGGGGTTAGGGGCGGAGTTAGGACGAGCCGTTCGGACTAACGACATTGCGTCGTCAAAAGAGAGGCCATCACATGACATCAGGTATCCAATGATGACGGCCGGGGCCCGAGACACACCAGTGTTGCAGTGAACCAGGACCACGCCTTTCTAAAAACACAGACACATAAGGACACATATTGGATCATTTATATATGACCTAGCTACTCAACATACACTGGGCTTCACTTATTTCTATTTCATCATGGGTTAAGTCATAAGTCATAATTACTCTGCCATATTACATTCATAATCGAAACCTACACTTTTAAAGTGCTTTTAAAAATTTACAGTCGAATTTTAGTTTGAGTATTTTCAAAAAACGGAGCTCAAAAGTAATCTGGCTCTGATTTTAAATATTAGTGTCAATTAGCGCACGGACATTTGGGGTGATATTTGATGCTGATTAGATCAAGCAAACATTGTAGCCACTAGCCAATCACAGCCAAGTCTCAAACATAGCTAAACAACAAATCACTGCTGTTGACTGCGATGTGCCACTGCTATATTTTTGGTTGGGACTATTTTATATATTTTATAATCAAACTTATGACCTTCTGACTACAAATCGGGCGATCTCCTAACAGAGCATGGGATCAGCGCCTGGTGCATAATGAGCCAAGAGTTGCTCTCATTGAACTGACGCCCCCTGCTGCTCACTGCTGCAAGTTGCTTTTGACTCTACAAAATGACACAGTGTGAGTGTTGGTCAAATGACATTTCTGGATGATACACACATGACACAGTTTTCTGTGCTTGACATGCGTGTTGATACCTCGGCTCATTTATCCCATCTCTAGCCTGTGTGTTCTGAGCCAGAGGTCTTCATCAGGGAGTGATTTTAGAATTAGATTTTTGCTTTTGGCACCAACAGGAGGCTGTTGAGCTCTGTTCAACAGCTGCAGACCCATTTGACTGCTGTCCAACTACTGTCCAACCAACACTGTAGAGCTGCAGCTCTGGGAGCAATGGTCATTTTGCAAAAACAGCCCTTGAAGTACTTTATACAAATGTATTTGGCCCGTAATGTGAAAAAGGTTGCCCACCCTGGTATAAGCAAACACACATTACCTATTTCTGAGATATGACATAATCAAATTCTAGAGCGGGAAACTGAAGTCGAGTGTATTTTGTCTAAAAAGGAGGCCTTTGTATTGCAATTACAGGCACATGTTTATTTATGTTCCGTGTTTTTCACACTTTGTACATTTGCACCATGATCCAGCTTGCAGTCAGAAGACTGGCTTCTGAAGCTAAACTCCGCTCCTTCGGTTCCAGAGAGGCTGCACAACCGTGCTGTTTGGTTATGTGAGTATGCAGTGAGTGATCTGAGAGCTGCTTCAATAAAACATGTCCAGCTTCATGAGTAATGCAGGGGCCGTGTCTCATGTCCCAACTCCCTCATTTTATATACTCACACCCGGCCTCTATCCCCCTCTGTGTCCCCCATGTCCTCTAGGCCTCCTCTCTCTGCTTGCTCCACTCGAGGTCATGTTCAGGACAATTCTGGCTGAATATGTTACAATGCAAAAGCCAGAATCTTCTCTGTGTATAGTGTGTTAGGAAAGTCTAGTTCATGATCACACTGAGGGGACTGTTGCCTAATCATTTATTTAAACTCTTTTATGGTACCACTCACTACAATAACTCAATGGTACCACTCAGTACAATATCAATGGTACCACTCACTACAATAACTCAAATGGTCACTCAGTCATACCAATGTACACATACATACTCAAATGGTACCACTCACTACAATAACTCAAATGGTACCACTCACTACAATAACTCAAATGGTACCACTCAGTACAATAACTCAAATGGTACCACTCACTACAATAACTCAAATGGTACCACTCAGTACAATAACTCAAATGGTACCACTCAGTACAATAACTCAAATGGTACCACTCACTACAATAACTCAAATGGTACCACTCACTACAATAACTCAAATGATGATGAAATATGATACTTTCCAGTCACACCCCGATGATGGCTCAACTGTCTGTGGTTCTCACTTTGTTGTGGACTCTAATCTCATTGCAGGCTCTTGTGAACTCCCATTGCCGGTACTCACCCTGTTGGGGGTACTCACCCTGTTGTGGGCACTAACCTCGTTGCGGGTACTCACCTCGTTGAGGTTACTCCCCCTGTTGGGGGTACTCACCTCGTTGCGGGTACTAACCCTGTTGGGGATATTCACTCTGTTGGGTTACTCACCTCATTGCGGGTGCTCCCCTGTTATGGGTACTCACCTCATTGCGGGTACTCCTCTGTTGTGGGTACTCACCTCGTTGGGGTACTCACCCCGTTGGGGGTACTCACCTCATTATGGGCTTGTGTGATGAAGCCGCAGCAGTCTGGGATGTGCTGCGTCAGGTCTGTGTCGGGCTGGTCCAAGATGCTGACTGTTTTGTAAATGAAGAGTTCTGGGAAGACATTGTCCACTCCGAAGGCCACATTCAGTATGTGGGACACCTGGGGAGACAAAGTGACTCCCGTCCACTGCGTGCCACAATCAAAGCCAAAAAAGTCTTTACATTAAGTATCACTAGCCATTATGCTTGGTTAGATTTGATCCTTAAACGACTGAATGTGTGAACTCGTACTGACTTGCATATAAATTTACACTGCTTACTAAAATGTTAAGTGCATGTCAGGTTTCAACCCAACATTACGTATTCTTTCAGCATTTGTAGTTATATGTTAATCTGCCATTATATAGATTTATTAATGTTTTGTTTGTTTGTTATTATACATGAACTGTACAATGAAATTTGTCCTCTGCATTTAACCCTTCCCTCGATGCCAGGGAGCAGTGGGCAGCGGCAGGGGACCCATCTCCATGATGTGGAGCCAGGCTGGTGGTCAGAAACACCTGACTGTTTTAGTGGTAGGGGAAACCAGAGTACCCGGAGTAAACCTACACAGACATGGGGAGAACATGCAAACTTCACACAGAAATGCCCTGTCCAGGTGGGAATCGAACCCGGGACCTTCTAGCTGTGAAGCACGAGTGTTTTAATTGATTTTTTGTTTTAGCAGTTTGAGTCCTCCATAATACAGTCCTTACAATAAACAGCAGTGATTGGACTGTTTAAACATGATTTGCTGTAAAGCATGTTCCAGTCGCTCCTCACAGCCAGTGCATCAATAACTCGACGACAAATGTTCTGTGTGTTGATGATGACAAAAGTACTTGTAATGTTCCTACCTTGTGTTTTTGTAGAGTGGCAAAGTCATGGGCGCTGTCTTGAGAGCCTGAGAAAAACAAATCATCCGTACATCAGTTTACTATTGATAGAAGACAAATAAAGGAGGGGCAGCTGTTCAACCTCTAAAACTGTAACATTTCTTTTGGGTGATGACAGAGGCTTACAAAATTGGCCTAGAACAGGGCAGCAGGCAGTAGATTCACAAATGACTGAGGAGCATATACTGCCAAAAGTATTTGCAGCCCTGCCTTGACTCACATATGACATAGTGACATCCAATATTAATTTCGGCAACTAAAATATTTCGTCATCATTTTAGTCAAAGTGAGTTTTTTTGCTGACTAAAATTAGACAAACACGTTTAACAACAATAAATTAAAAGTTCTTCGTGAGACTAAAACTATGACTAAATGTCCAGATAAATGACTGAATGAAGAGACTAAACTCATCAAAACTTCCACTGACCATTTCATGTGACATGCGTGCGCAGGCTCGGTGCAAAACAACTGAAAAAGTGTATTGTAGTAGCACGTGAATGACATGCTTTTGTTTTCATATGAAAATAACACAATGCCTTCATGTTGTGTTGTTGATTGCACAAATAGAAGTACCAACCATCCAGGACTTACATTTTAAAACATACCGGCATGTGCGCATCCTTTTCAGAAGAATAGGTGAGACTTATGGTTGTGTGCGTCAAACGAGAGACAAATGGTGAGAAGTTTAGATCAAGAATGCACCCCGGGCCACGACTGAGATCTGCTGAATCCAGACGCGGCGAGGAAAACATATGTTTTTTGCACTTCTGCAGTGAAACAGTCTCGGTCTTTGACACCTGACGCACAAAGAGACCGCAGTAAACTTTGTTGGGAGGGACAGCTGATAAAGAGCAACTATCGTCAGGATCCTGCTTCAGTTTGAGCAGGGAAACTTTGTTGCCAACACACTATTAACACGCCAAAAAAATGAGCCACTTTTCCCTCTCTGGGCAACAATGTCCTACTTGTCTTGTTTTATTTATGAGAAATAGATACATCTCATGTTTAATGCGCTGCACAGTTTGAGAAAAGTGGCGTTATGCACCGCGCTTCACCGCGTGTGTGTTGACATGGCACATGGACATGCTGGCCTTGTAAACTAGTGATGCAGGTCCTACATGGCTCCTCACCGCACGAAATGAACGTTAATGGCAGTATTTAAGACGTACATTTACACAGCTAACGTAGGCCTGCATAATTGTAGGCCTAAATGTTCACCTGTAGGTATTACTTAAAATTAGTTTCCTTAAATAAGTCCTCAGGTGACAAGCTTTCTACTTTGAACTTTTTCTAGCCTTAACAGAGGTTCATTCATTGCCATTATTCGAGGGCAACCCATATAAACAACTGATATCAAATATAAATAACTGATATTGGATATGATATGATATTGGAAGCACCAGGTTTCTGCACCGAGAATGTGCACACATCAGTCACGTGTCTGATGTTTGTCAGCATTGAAATCTGTCTATGAAGCAGTGGAACATGATTAAATGCTATAATACATATCATAAATAATACTATCATAAATGCAAAGTTGACTAAATTAATCTTAAATTCAGTCGACTGAATTTAAGATTAATTTAAATTAAAAATGACACTAAATTTAAAGAGAATTATTTGAGTAAATCTTGATTAGAATGAAGTGACATTTTCGTCAAAAGACCAAAACTAAATGAAATGACGTTGCCAAAATGAACACTGGTGACATCCCATACTTAATCCATAGGGCAGCCAATCCCAAAGTCCAGAAGCTCCCTTGTGCATTGCGACTTGCCACGGGAGCTCCCCAGTAGTGCTCGGATTTACGGCTCTTTTCTGGGAGCCAAATCTTTGGGATCTGTTCATTTCAAAGAGCCACTCAAAAGACTGGCTCTTTTTAACATGAACATTTGAACAACGCCAGCAAGATAACTCACAATATCTAAGACGTGATCAATAAAGGGCACTTTTTAAATTTAAATAATCTAAAATGACAAAAGGACTGATATTTACGCTTTGAAAAACGTGTTTGTGAATCAATTCTTGTGCTACGACTAAGAAAAAAGAGGCTGGAACTATCTGCATTAGTGCATTTAGCTTTGACTTTAGAGCAAAAAGCTTTCTCTTGTGTGGCCTGCTTGTTCGGGTGAGTTCTGGGAAAATTTACTGAAAAAAAATCTGTCTCTTTTTACAACTGAGATCCGATTTGAACCGTTCCAAAGAGCCATTCAGTCAGGAAGAATAAATCCCATTCAAAACAGTATGTATTGTAGACCTACAATTAGATATACAGAAATTAGAAATGCTAATAACTGTGGACTTAAGCACTCATTTAAAATTGTATAGTTGCAGAAATAAATTATCAAGATTTATTTATTTGATGTATTTGATGTGACAAGATTTTGGGAGCCCCTTGCATAGCATCTGAGTACCCCTAGACCCCACTTTGGGAACCACTGCCATTGGGCTTCATTTGACATGGGTCCACCTTTAGCAGTGGTAGCAGCTTCAGGGGTTTGTTTTTGTCGGGTTTAGTGTTGGTGCAGTCACAGACCGGTTGACAGCTGTCCTCTCTGATCTGGGCTCAGGTGTCTCATGCAGTGGTGACCTGTTTCGCCCGTCGCCCACATGGCGTTTCAGGTCACGTCCTCCTATGTCAGTGTCAGTGCTAACATCCTCAAGAATTTACGCTCTTCCTCTCATCCCTGGACCTTGTCAGATGGTAAAACTTGAGTGGAGTGTACTGATGGGATTAATGGCTCTTTAATGAGAGCTAAATGTCATGTTAAAGAGCCATTAATAAGACTGGCTCATTTTTCATATTGATTTTTAAGAAGCCAACCTGAAAATGTATTTGCTCATTTTTGTTCAAAAACCGTTGGCTCGTGGTTTCTGCTCCGCTCACATGCTGTTTCTTGTCAAAAGACTTGTTGAAAAGAGCCGATCGCTGGTGGAGTGTCCAGGCCATGGAAAAATTAGTAACTGGATATTTATTGAGTCATTATGTCTCTTCACTTGCTGAGTGTGTGCCTTTGAGCAAAGAGCTGGTGCTTTGCTCGAGGCTCATGTTACAGCGGGGAATGGTACACCGCTTTACCTGAGACATCACTTTGACCCCGCTTAGATTGGCTTTGGTATGACCAGGGCCATGTGTGAAACAAAGTGAGTTCAAAGAGCTTAGGTTAGGTTAGGTTAGGTTTCTTTATTCGTACCCGTAGGTAAATTTGTCTTGCAGAGCGTGCGTGTGACGGCATTCTAAAGAGCACAGTTTTCTATACTTTTTTTGTTTTTGAAGAAGGCTTCAACATGCCTGCTGTCAAAATAGAGCTGATAGGACTTGATTCTTTCTCTAATGAGGTGAAGAGAAAGGCGATTGTTGCAGAGAGCGGGGGTCCAGCATGCTCCTCTAACAATCAACGGTGCTGCAGTGGAGAGGGTGACCAGAACTAAGTTCCTGGGTGTGCACATCACAGAGAACCTTTCCTGGACCATGCACACTACATCACTGGTCAAGAAAAGTAATCAGCATCTCTACTTTCGAGAAGAGCCAGAGTCCCAGCCTCCGTTATGTGCAACTTCTACAGAGGGACTATAGAGAGCATCCTGACCAGCTCCATCACTGTGTGGTACTTCTACAGAGGGACTATAGAGAGCATCCTGACCAGCTCCATCACTGTGTGGTACTTCTACAGAGGGACTATAGAGAGCATCCTGACCAGCTCCATCACTGTGTGGTACTTCTACAGAGGGACTATAGAGAGCATCCTGACCAGCTCCATCACTGTGTGGTTCTTCTACAGAGGGACTATAGAGAGCATCCTGACCAGCTCCATCACTGTGTGGTTCTTCTACAGAGGACTATAGAGAGCATCCTGACCAGCTCCATCACTGTGTGGTACCTCTACAGAGGGACTATAGAGAGCATCCTGACCAGCTCCATCACTGTGTGGTACCTCTACAGAGGGACTATAGAGAGCATCCTGACCAGCTCCATCACTGTGTGGTTCTTCTACAGAGGGACTATAGAGAGCATCCTGACCAGCTCCATCACTGTGTGGCACTTCTACAGAGGACTATAGAGAGCATCCTGACCAGCTCCATCACTGTGTGGCACTTCTACAGAGGGACTATAGAGAGCATCCTGACCAGCTCCATCACTGTGTGGCTCTTCTACAGAGGGACTATAGAGAGCATCCTGACCAGCTCCATCACTGTGTGGTTCTTCTACAGAGGGACTATAGAGACTCATGAACAATAACAAGACCCAATAACTTATAAGTTACAGACTCATGGATGTAATCAGCTCTGTTGCACTGTGTGGTGTGTCCACACTTAGATCTGCTGCTATCACTTTATCACTTTATATCACTTTATATACCTACACTTATACAATCCCGCTGTTGTTCTATGTCAATTGTTGTCGTCTTACCATATTTTACCTTTTATTTTTTATCTTATTTATTTTAATATTTTTTATGCATGCCTCCTAAAGCCTTATAGTTTAAAGATTTATAGCTTATTTTTTTATCTAAATTCTGTGTTTTATGTTTTATGTTGCTCGTCTGCACCGAGAAAAATTCCTAGTTTGTGACCTGTTCTCAAACAATGGCAATAAAATGATTCTGATTCTGATTAAGCAGTGGTTATTTGGTATGGCTCTCTTGCCCTTAAAAGATGCTGGAGTGGGTCGAAGGGCAGCGTTTGTACAGCAGCAGCAACATGTCAAATAAGGCTTTTTAATGGCTGATGATGGGATCAGTATTCATTTTGACAACATATTTTAATATAGTTTGTAAATGGTCTCATTTTATATTGTGCTTTACATTGAAGAACCACTCACACTGATGTAAGAACTCTCATACACCAGCATCAGACACGAGAGGCAAGGAGGGTGAAGTGTCTTGCCCAAGGACACAACGACAGTGTGCACCTACAGGAGCCGAGATTCGAACCTTGACTTCACCATACCATCTGCGCCACTGTGGCCCTGTTGACAAAAATGTCATTTAGGTTTAGGTCAGGATTTATAATTCTCTTCCATTTAGTCTAGTTTTAGTCAACTAACACTGTGTGTAAATTTAGTTGACTCCCACAGGAACAAAGCTCAGAGCTGTTTGGATGATTTTAGTCTTGTCTTTTCATTTTTATTTAGTCTAATTTTGGCAACGAAAATATCTATTTTAGTCACAGCTTTAGTCTCATAAAGAACTTTGAGTTTAGTTTAATTTAGTGTCATTTTAGCAGCAAAAATGACTCTGACAAAATTATAACTTAATATTGTAGTTGACGGAATTAACACCGGATGGGACAGATTGGCGGGGCAGGTTGGTGAGTTGGTTGGTGGGGCAGGTTGGTGGGGTAGGTTAGTGAGTTGTTTGGTGGGGCAGGTTGGTGGGGTAGGTTAGTGAGTTGTTTGGTGGGGCAGGTTGGTGGGTAGGTTAGTGAGTTGTTTGGTGGGGCAGGTTGGTGGGGTAGGTTAGTGAGTTGTTTGGTGGGGCAGGTTGGTGGGGTAGGTTAGTGAGTTGTTTGGTGGGGCAGGTTGGTGGGGTAGGTTAGTGAGTTGTTTGGTGGGCAGGTTGGTGGGGTAGGTTGGTGGGCAGGTTGACAGGGCAGATTGGTGAGTTAGTTGGTGGGGCAGATTGTCAGACTCACCCAGCAGCAGGTAGGGCCGGACACTCCCCACCTGCAGGTCCCAGGTAGTGTCAGGGATGTAGCCCAGGGCGGTGTCTGCCGGGGCAGACTCCTCCTCCACTGTGATACTGGAGCCCTTCCACGTTTCGATGATCCTGCGACCACTCAGGCAGGTCACACGCGTGCACTGCTTCTTCAGCCGAGAGCGCGAGAAGCTCTGGATCTCCCGAGCCAGCGACTGCATATCTGAGCAAAAAGACTTCTATTTGTATTTGAAACAGCTCCATCACTTTACTTACAGATGTAAACAAACTCACCAAATAACATGGAAAACATCCAATATTAAGGTGACAATTAAATGGTAAACCCTCTCATCTTATAAAGCACTTTTATATCAAGGAACACTGCCATTCTTAACACCAATGTATGCAGACATTGGAGGCAAGGTGGGTGAAGTGTCTTGCCCAAGGCCACAACAACAGTGAGCCGGGATAAGAACCCTCAACCTTCCGATCATGAGATGACGCACTCTACCAACTGTGCCGCATGTTCTCTTTCTCAGTAAATACACTTTGTAAAGTCTCTTCATGGTCTGGCACAATCTAAGAAATCAAACATGTGAGCGCCATATGAACCACCTCGAGCTCTGAGGACGTCAGGGAGGGGTCTCCTGGTGGTTCCCAGAGTCAGGACTAGTCATTTCATTTATTCATTTATTTCAATGGGACAATGCACATTAATGTACAGACAACTAGTGCTGTAAATATGCTGGATTTAGCTCAGAGTTTATTTCCATCCGCAGTCCCATGGGTGTAAAACATACCACCAACACAACTAAACACGGTGAGGCAGCATTTTAGTTTACGCAGCTAAAATCTGAAAAGGTGAGACCTCAACTCTGACAGTGTTTAAATCCAGGCTGAAATCAGTTCTTCTTAGCAGTGGACATGACAAATGAAAGTATTTTATCTGCACTCTTCGCTTTTAATGTCATTCATGATTATGTTGAACACTTTGAATGAATTAAACTTGTGTATTAATTATGGCTGTCAAAATTAAAGCTTCCAACTCATGAATCATGAATTAATCGCATCATATGTTTGGACCAAACACACTCCTGTTTCTGAACCATAGATATACAAAGATGAGTGGGTCTCATTTATCCCCATTCCTTGTAAAGGTTCCCGAGTCGTGTGTGACCCCTAATGGCCGCTCTGTCTCCTCCTACGCAGCCTGTTCCTTAAAAGGGCAAAAAGGCGGGAAGCCCTGTGCTCACAGGGCGGACGGAGCCTCCACAGAGCTCCAGAGCTTGATTGACAGGGTCTGGAGCCAGTCAATGCACTGAAAAGGCTTCCAATTTTTGGGCTGATAAACAAAACCCAGCGTGGTTAAAAATATTTCACCAGCATTCTCACATGGGTCATAGCGATTTTTAGTAAAAGAAAAACTCTTTGGAGCCAGCCTTTTTAGCCGTTCCTAGGACGCTTGAAGTCCCATTGGAGTCAATGCTCCCAGGTGTCTTGGAGTCACCCCTGGCCACAAGGGGGTGGTATTACAGCAATGTCAGCTCCTAACCATGAGGACCATAGAGAAGCACGTTCCTCGCCCATTGTTCTGACCACACACATTCCCTGAAAGACAAAGCACTCATATTTACAACATACTGTAAGCCAAGAGGTCTCAAACCATTTCACATGATGAGGTACTTTTATGTAACAAAAGTGACAGAGAGCTACTGGTTAGAGTTCCTACTGAATGATGATTTGTGAATATTTGGTGAATGAAATTTGAACAAATGCTTTCAATTTGAGTGTTTTATGTCGGTCAAGTATTTGTAATGATTTTCACAAGTGAGATTAATTACAAATTCATACAGACAGAAACATTTCCGGTTCCGGTGCACGGTGGTTCGCGGAGCTCTGTTTGTGACGTTTGATATCTTGGATTGCCTTGGATTATAAGAGATTTGGTTACGGTTAAAGGAATATGGACATTATCAGTAAAAGGAATATGGACATTTGCATGTATTGACAAAGAACATCTGGAAGAGTGCGTTGTGAGAAGCTAGCTAGCTAGCTCTGCAACAGCTAGTTGGCTGCCTCGCCAGACCAGCATACAACAGCTAGCCAGCCTGATGCCCATACACCCAAAAACTCGAGCTATGGAGGAGGTGGAGGATATTAAAAAAGCGCTGGACTTTCTCTCAAAGGACGTAAGTGATGTAAAGGATAAACAGGACAAGATTCTGAAACTTGTGGAGGAAGTATCGGAGCTACGTATGCGTATTGAGGAAAAAGACAAAAGGATATCCGTGTTGGAAAAAAGAGTAGAGGACCTAGAACAATATTCAAGATTGAATGATGTTATTGTGACTGGACTGAAAATCAAGCCCCGCTCATATGCACACGCTGTGGTGGCGGGCAGCGGGGAGAGCCAAGTGAACAGGAGGTGAACTCTGCAGAGAAGCAGGTTGTGGACTTTCTCGTGTCCAACAACATACATGTGGACGCGAATATGATTGAGGCCTGTCATCCTCTCCCCACGAGGGACAACATTCAGCCAGCTGTGATCCTGAGATTTGCCAATCGAAAACACAAGATCGCATTGATGAAGCAAGGAAAAAAACTGAGAGGTACAAAAATGTTCTGAATGATCACCTGACTAAAAGAAACGCGGACATTGCTAAAAAAGCCAGATTTTTGAGGAAACAAAATAAAATACAGAACACCTGGGTTATGAATTGTAAAATATACATTAAACTTAATGGAGCACCTGAAAAGCTAAAGTATTGGTTATAAGAGACATAGAAGAACTGAATAGGTATAAATGAATTCATTAGTGGGTCAATGAGATAATAAGAAAAATAATAATAATAAATAAATAAATAAAAATAATTATATATATATATAATATATATATATATATATATATATATATATATATATATATATACATAATATCTGCGTATACTTATACAATGACATCCAATCATACTACATATACTGCTGATCTAGGATTACAGCAAAGGATCTTGGATTATGAGCTCTTAGAGCTGAAAACTTCAGAATACACCGAGCATAATGCACTAGACTTGGAGGATCAGTTAGACCCAGATAACCTCTTGTTAACATCTAATGCAATTAATTGCAAATACTACACTGAGAATGAATTCAACAACTCTATTAAAACAGAAGGGAAATTCTCAATTATCCATTTCAATAGTAGAAGCATGTACGCGAATTTCGATGCAATCAAAGAATACATACAACAGTTTGAACAACTATTTAGTATCATTGCAATATCAGAAACATGGTTTAATGAGGCTAAAGGCATTATGTTTGAGTTAAACAATTATACGTTAAACTATGTAAACAGAACCAATAAAGGGGGAGGAGGAGTTGCTATATACGTCCTTAAGAAATTAAAATTCATAATATTAGAAAATATGACAGCATCAATAAACAACTTACTTGAATGCTTATCAATAGAAATTATTAATGAAAAAAAGAAAAACATAATAGTTAGTTGTTTATACAGGTCACCGGCTCATGTGTGGAAATATTTACAAATTGGGCAGAAAAAACATTCTCAGAAATAAGTAACAAGGTATTATTTATCTGTGGGGATTATAACATCGATTTGATAAATCCAAATAAACACAAGGCAACTGATGAGTATATTAATCGCATGTACAGTATGAGTTTATACCCGACTATCACAAGACCTAGCAGAATAACAACGCACAGTGCTACCCTCATTGACAACATCTTCACTAATAATATGCAGTTCACAAATGTCAGCGGTCTAATGATTTGTGATATAACGGATCATCTGCCCGTATTCACGGTGTATGATGATAATGAGTTAGATCAAAAATCACCTCAAAAATATTCTTATAAACGCGTAAGAACTGAAGACTCAATATACTCACTTTATAGTGACTTAATAAAACAAGATTGGAACGAGGTATATAACAAGAATGATGTAGATAGTGCTTATGATACTTTCATGGAAATCTTTAGTGTAGCATACAATAAAAACTGTCCAATTCGGCATTTCAGTAAAAACAGTAAAACGACAAAATGTTCGTGGCTAACCAAGGGTTTACAAAATGCTTGTAAGAAGAAAAACTCTCTATATAGACAATTCATTAGATTAAGAACAGATGAAACTGAAAGCAGATATAAAATATATAAAAATAAACTGACCGATATATTAAGGAATAGTAAGAAACTATATTATACCAATCTATTATATAAAAACAAGAGCAACATGAAAGGGGTATGGGGAATACTAAATACTATAATCAAAGGTAATGCAAAAATAATTCATATCCAAACTATTTCATTGATGGGAACAATGAACATAATATGAATGATATTGTGGAAAAGCTTAATAGTTTTTTTGTAAATGTTGGACCAGATCTGGCAGCAGAAATTCCTGAGTGTAGTAGCAACGAAATGGAGTCATTGATAGACATTAATTCAAAAACGATGTTTTTGTCTGGAGTAACTGAAACAGAAATAATAGATGTCGTTAACGGGTGTAAGAACAAATCGTCTACAGACTGTTTTGATATAGATATGACACTAGTTAAACAAATTATATATAGTATCGTGAAACCATTAACCTACATATGCAACTTATCGTTTCAAACAGGAACAGTTCCAAATAAAATGAAAATTACAAAAGTTATACCTATACATAAAAATGGGAACAAACACATCTTCACTAACTACAGACCTGTCTCTCTGCTCCCCCAGATTTCCAAAATCTTAGAAAAACTTTATAACAGTAGAATGGATAATTTCATAGATAAGCATAAACTACTTAATGAAGGTCAGCATGGGTTTCGAGCAGCAAGGTCAACTTCAATGGCCATCATTGATGCAATAGAAGAGATTACTAATAGCTTAGAGGGAAAGAAACATGCAGCTGGAATATTCATTGACTTGAAAAAAGCATTTGATACACTTAATCACTCTATATTATTAAAAAAATTAGACAGATATGGCATAAGGGGAGTGGCTTTGAGCTGGATTCAAAGCTATTTAACTGGGAGACAACAGTATGTGAAGATGGGGGAGTTTACATCAGGATATTTGGACATTGGTTGTGAGGTCCCACAAGGATCTGTCTTAGGACCAAAGTTGTTCAATTTATATATTAATGACATTTTTAATGTGTCAAAATTATTAAAATTAGTGATTTTCGCAGATGACACAAACGTCTTCTATTCCAATGACAATTATAGTACTTTAGTAACTAACATAAATTGTGAACTATTGTGAACTGGACATTAACAAATTGTCCCTCAACTTAAATAAAACAAAAGTAATGTTCTTTGGTAGTTATAATGGAAAACCAGACCCAGTAAATATAGACGGTGTAGTCTTAGATACAGTATCTGAAATTAAATTCTTAGGAGTCACCATTGACAGTAAATTAAGCTGGAAACCACACATAAGACACATACAAGGTAAAGTCTCCAAAAGTATCTCAATCATTAATAAAGCAAAGTTTTTCTTAAATTACAATGCATTATTTTTGTTATATAGTTCATTAGTTTTGCCATATCTAAATTATTGTGTAGAAGTTTGGGGCAATAACTATAAAAGCTCATTACACCCCCTTGTTATACTCCAAAAATGGGCTGTAAGAATTATACATAAAGTAGGATATTGTGATCACACTAATATATTATTTCTGCAGTCTAAACTGTTAAAAATGCATGACTTAGTTGATTTCTCTACTGCCCAACTTCTGTTTAAAGCCAACAAAAATGTGCTACCTGCAAGGATACAAATGCTTTTTGCACGCACAGAAGGGGGATATAACCTGAGGGGGTGTGATAACTTTAAGGTTCAAGCAGTGTCTTCCACTAGGAAAAGTATGTGTGTGTCTGTATGTGGAGTTAAACTCTGGAACAAATTGGGGGCAGAATTTAAACAATGTCCAAATATTCATCATTTCAAATCAAGATATAAAAAAATGGTATGGTCAAAGTACCAGAAGGAGGAAATGGGTACTTGATTGCTAATGGGTGTTACATAAAAATAATACCATTACTGGTATTATTATTGTTATTATTATTATTATTATTGTTATTATTGTAAGAGGATATAATATTTAATTTAGTAAATAAGAAATAACTAGGTGACTATATTGTATTAGTAATATGTTACATTAACTATACTGTATGTCTTGACTGTATTTTTGTTTTGTATTTTTGTTTTGCTGTTGTTTTTATTCTTTCTTTCTTTTTTCTTGTCTTCTTTATTTGTATTAATCATAGCTATTTAAAATGTATTGTGTCATATTAGTATAAGAATTGATTAGGAGGGGTAATTGTAATTGTTATTGCCATTGTTATTACTATTGCTGTTGTGTTATCAGCATTATTTTAACAGCCCAGGATAAATACCTAACAATTTATATATTATTCTTAGAATCAAATGTAATCGATCCAGACAGCGGTATTGCTATTGATGCTGATGGTAATATAAAGGAATTAAATTCTTAGAAGTAAAACATGCACATATCCACGTACTCTGCATTCAACATAACTCAGGGCAGACATGTGGGGGCCGGCTGCTCGAGGAAAGCCTCTTCTGGCAGCAGACTCCTAAATCTTGTCTCTTTTAATACACAGTATAGGACACCTCACGAATGATGGTCCTGTTGCTCGGGGGCTGCTCCCCTCTGGCAGCAGGTCCAGACACAGGAAAGAAAAAAGAAAAGCCCCGAATCCTTTTTAACACACATCATTAAGACTACTCTTGTTATCATGAGCATCAATCAGTCTGCGATTATTGTACCTTTCATGAATAAATGTGGAGTATATTATGTATCATTCAAACACTTTGATCTTATATGGGCTGTAGTGATGATGGTGAATAACAGTAATACCAACGTGGCAATAAAATAGGTATAGGGAACACAATTATACACTTGTTATAAAGTGTAACATACTATGAATGTGACTTAATATAATACATTGTTGCGTCTGTAAATATGTAATTAACTTAATTGTTAATTGTTCTGTAGGATAATAAGTACTAAGCAATGTTATTGTTGCAACCACATTATTATTTAAGTTTATGAACAGGGGTGGGAGTCAATAAGCCTGTCTTCTTCCCACTCCTTTTCGAGCTTGAATGTAATTATTTATTTATTTTTGTTTTTCTTTTGTTGTGTTTTTTTCTGGCTTTGTGCCTGTATTGTGTGGCTCGAAATAAAAAATCAATCAATCAATCAATCAATTAAAATTAATTAAAAATAGATTTTGTCCCACACAGGTCTCCCGTCAAGTCGTCTATGATGTAATGTTATTTTACTCTGCTTTTTCAGGCTTTGAAAAGTACTTCAGACTTATAATAATGTTTGTAATCAGGTAAAGCAGCCGAGTGTGAAGTGGCTGGGTTGAAATCAGCACCTTTAAATCCGAGGCCATGGTTCTCCACCGGAAAAAGATGGCTTCCCCTCTTCAGGTCGGTTGGGAGTCCTTGCCTTAAGTGGAGGAGTTCAAGTATCTCGGGGTCTTGTTCACGAGTGAGGGACGGATGGAGCGTGAGATCGATAGACGGATCGGTGCGGCGTCAGCAGTGATGCGGTCGCTGTATCGGACTGTTGTGGTGAAGAGGGAGCTGAGTCGGGGGGCAAAGCTCTGGATTTACTGATCGATCTACGTTCTCACCCTCACCTATGGTCATGAGATTTGAGTAATGACCGAAAGGACCTGATCGCGGATACAGGTGGAAATGAGTTTCCTTCGCAGGGTGGCTGGGTGAGGAGCTCAGTCACCTGGGAGGAGCTCGGAGCAGAGCCGCTGCTTCTTCACGTCGAGAGGCGCAGCTGAGGTGGCGCGGGCATCTGTTTCGGATCATCGGATGCCTCCTGGTTGCTTCCTTCAGGGTGTCCTGGGCATGTCCTATTGGGAAAAGGCCCAGACCCAGGACACGTTGGAGGGACTATGTCTCTGAGCTGGCCTGGTGTGGCCTCGGGGTCCCTCCAGAACAGCTGGAGGAGGTGTGCGCGGATCGGGAAGTCTGGACATCTCTGCTCAGACTGCTGTCTCCGCGATCCGGCCTCGAATAAAGAGGAAGAAAATGGATGGATATAGAAGGAGACAGACTGAACATGCAGGTTTTCTTGTGGGCGGCACGGTAGCGCAGCGGTTAGTGCTCTCGCTTCACAGCAAGAAGGTCCCGGGTTCGATTCCCACCTGGATGGGGCCTTTCTGTGTGGAGTTTGCATGTTCTCCCCGTGTCTGCGTAGGTTTCCTCCGGGTACTCTGGTTTCCCCTACCACTAAAAACATGTACAATAGGCCAGGATGAATGATGTGTGTGTGAATGCATGGAGGTGGTCAGAGGGACTGTTGGCGCAGATGTGTGCAGTCGCGACAGCGCTTCTGTCAGTCTCCCCCAGGGGAAACTGAAGCTACTAACGAAGTTTACCACCACTGAGTATGGAGTGAATGTAAAATGCTCTTATGTAAAGCGCTTTGTGACCATGTCTGTGAAAGGCGCTATATAAATAAATATCTTCTTCTTCTTCCTCAAGCATGAATTACACTAAATAAAACTCTCCCTAAAAGTCTCGTAGTGAGGCAAGATTAGCGACTGGACTGGGTTTGTTAGAGTTGACAATGTAGTATCGCTTCTATTCACAAAATCTTCTTAGCTCTTGTGGTCAGAATGTGACTCCCCCTTTAAGAAGGAAGAAGGAGTTAAACACTGTCATCAACAATCTCATCAAAGCAGTGGCCTATGTGCAACTAGAATGATTATCATTTTGTGAAAGAAATGATAATCTTGGGGGACTTCAATATCAATTGGGAAGACTAACCATCTAGAATCCACATGAAACAAAAACTGTCTCAAAGTTCAAAGTCTTCTCTGTCAGCGTGGTCCAATTATTTTCTCCAAAGTGATGACAATATTTACAAAAATGAGCGGGATGTTGATCCATAAAAAATAATGTGTTGGGTTTGTGGCTCTGACCACAACCAAATCATGATGAGATACAGTATGTCAATTTTCCTTTTGGAGATTTCTTACAAAAACTGTTTCTCTCCCATAGAAGTCTCTCCCATAGTCTCTGCCCTTAATCTGAGATTATGACATTCTAGAAAGTGAACGTGACCTATTGTCTGTGGTCTGTATATTCACCAGAGAGAATAGCGAAATCTTTTAATATACTGACATAATCTCACATGGGAACATGGTTAAAAACAGTGAAACCACTGGAATTCCCCAAAACAAATATCCACATTTTGCAACTGCAATCCAGCAAATTCAATGGGATACCAAGCTAACTGGTACTGATCTTTTTTTTATAATCAGGGACTTGCTCAGACACTGTTCCCTAGATAAACTCGGACATTTTCACACTGAAAACTAAACCCACCCACATAAGTTATCGCTTCACTTCTGTTTAAGAAACAGAGTTATGTCTTTTGCATAAAGTATGTTCCTTGGCTTATGGACATTTTCAAAAGAGGAGATCCTCTATCCATGGTTAAATTCAGAAAATGCATACCCATACAGTGGGTTGTATAAGTAACTGTTCGACATTTTGCCACGCTATGGACCATAAACATGAATATATTTAATTGAAATGTTATGTGAAATACACACACTAAGTGACATACAAATGTGAAGTGAAATGAAATTTATACATGATTTAGATATTTTTATAAATAAAAAACTGAAAAGTGGGATGTGCCGGGAAGTACCGGCCCCCCTTTCCTTTTAGTGCAACCAATTGCCTTCAGAAGTTGAATGAAGATGAATGTTGACCCAGTGACTAAATAGAGTCTACCTGTGTGTAATCTAATCTCACTTCAAATACAGCTGCTCTGTGATGGTCTCAGAGGTCTGTTAAGAGACTATTGGGGAGCAGACAGCATCATGAAGTCCAATAACACACCAGACAGGTCCGAGATAAAGTTATTGAGAAGTATAAAGCTGGGTTAGGTTATGAAAAGATTTCCAAAGCTTTGAACATCTCTCAAAGTACAGTTAAATACACCATCCAGAAATGGAAAGACTTTGGCGTCACTGCAAACCTACCAAGACCCGGCCATCCTCCTAAATTTACTGACCGAACAAGGACAGCACTGACCAGAGCTGCTACCAAGAAGCCTATGATGACCCTGGATGAACTGCAGAGAGCTACAGCTCAGGTGGGGGAAACTGTCCACAGAACAACTATTAATCGTACACTGCACAAATCTGGCCTTTTTAAAAGAAAACCAAAAGAAGTCCTGATTGCTGTTTGTCAGAAGCCACATGGAGGCCACATGGCTTCTGACAAACAGAAAATGGTATTTCTTATGGTTTTCTTTTAAAAATGCCACTCTTCCATGAACGCCAGATTTGTGCAGTGTAGGGGGGCCGGTACTTATGCACATCCCACTTTTCAGTTTTTTATTTATTAAAAAAAAATCTAAATCATGTATAAATTTCATTTCACTTCACGATTGTGTGTCACTTAGTGTGTGTCTTTCACATAAAATTTCTATTAAATATATTTATTTGTATTTTATGATCCATAGCGTGGCAAAATGTCAAAGTTTAAAAAGTTAAAGGGGGCCGATACTTATGAAACCCACTGTAAGTATCCTTCCCAACATCTAAACAATCACCGGAAAAATGCGTAGCAAAACAAATCCCACATGACCTAAACACTGAACCTTATGCCCTCCAGCCAGTGCAGTTTGGCTTCAGAGCCAATCACTCAGAACATCCGAGCAGCTGGACCGGGTGAGGTGGAAAAAAAAGAAGAAAAAAAAAAGCACAGTACATTTTGCTCTTCAAATTAGGACTTTTAATTTCTCTCTAATACAACCAAAGGGATGTTTGCTGCCCTCCATCTTCCTACTGGTCTGCCCCAAGGATCCACATTAGCCCCCTTATTATTCTCATTTTGCGTAATGACCTCCCCTCAGTTCACAATATCGCCGTTCGAATGTACACCAATGACACCTTTATTGACACCCATGACACATGTCAGTGTCCTATTCGTACAAATCCCACATAAACAAATAAATGATAAATTGATGACATACTCACGTTCTGAGCCTGTACTTTCAAATTTTGTTTTTGTAATTTAGCATCAGTTTGAAAACTGTAAATTTAAGCCATTTAGAGTGATTTTGTTTCATTACATAAAACAAAAAATGCTCAGACATTTCTGGTCATTTCGTTTTTGATTTCAATTTGAAAAATGATTGAACGAATCATACACGGATTCATTTCCAGCTTCGAAAATATTTCTGTATTTTATGATTGTATATCACATCACATTCGTCTATTTGTCTGCCACTGGCTTCAGCTACATCCCGAAAACCATTGCGGCCCTCTACAAACGGACTGTCGAAACTTTGGATCAAAAAACAAATCATTTCCCCCACCGTCCAAAAACAGAAACGACTGATTGGACTCTCCAGAAACATCAACACAAACCACACGTTTAAAATACATTTGAAACTACGTGAAGAATCAGAGCTTTATAAGGGCTTTTAGCTCAATAAAACAGGCAGGAGTTAGATATCTGAAAATCTCATTTGGAGAATACGTCCCTGAAATGTTCAAGTCTTGTTGGGGGAATTCCATGCGTCACATGGGCACCAAACATGTGAGTATTTGTGAAGGATATGCGTGGGAAACGTGGCGATGTTGGAGCGATTTCAGACGACAGTCAACAAAACGTCAGTAAATAAACATTACTAAGGCACAGTTTGGTCTATATTTATTTTGATTTTAACCTGTTATCTGTCAGGTAAGGCCAGAGTTAGGCTAATTATGCAAATCCAAATCCTAAAGCGTACTGACTTGAGAGCTTACAGCCTGTATGCCAGTGTGATACCTCATTTGAAAGCCAGGACCTTCTAGTTTCTAAAAAAATATGAGTAAGATCTGTGTGAGTGAAACACAACGTACACCACATTTGCCGTTCCTAACCCTAATCATGACCCTAACCTAGACCTGGGCAAACCCCGGCCCATATCCGGTCCACGGCATGTAGGGCATAAATTCTTGAGTATGTAAAAAAAAAAAAAGTAAGTCTCTAGCCCATTCCTGTTAGGAGTTAGGATTTATTTTGTTTTTTTTAAAGAACTCACTCCAGCCACCATAAAAATAAAAGGAAAGAATTCCACACATGGGATTGCCACGTGGGAAATGGACAGTCTGCCCCTGTGGCTTCAATAGTAGCTTACCACCACCAAGTGTGGAGTGAATGAATAATGTAACAGAAACTTGTGACATAGCCTTATAAAGTGCAATATTTTTATAAGGCTACAGTCAGGCTCATTATTATTATTTTATTTTCCCAATGAAAACATATTTTTATTTTAGAGCTTTTGTTTATGGACCCCAGCAATACCCTCCTGATATATTTTGGACCCAGGAAAATGTACCTGGAGTAATTTTTATGTATAAAACACCTTCTTTTTATATGAAAACATAAAATGACAGAAAACTTGCAATGCATTATTTTTCTCATAAAAAGTCAGTAATCTACAGCAAAAGTTTCAAATTGATATCTCTAAATTTCCTATTCACCTGTAGTGTCTCGCCTTGAAAAGTACAGAGTCCGAGTCTTACCTGTGTGAGATGGTCCAGCCTCTCGGACTCACACTGACACCCTCTGTCCTGCACCTGCCAGCACTCTTCCCTCTGACCCGCCCCTTCCCTCTGCTGTGTGTGTGCGTGTGCCTGCCACTGACCCCGCCCCCTTCCCTCTGCTGTACGTGTGTGTGCGTGTGCCTACCACTGACCCCGCCCCCTTCCCTCTGTCTCCGTCGGCCTCTGTGTGTGACCAGAGGCGTAGCTTGCCATAAGGCAAGGCAGGCAGCTGCCTGGGGCCCCCAACTGTGAAGGGCCCCCATGCACCAACCCGTTTTTCAGATACCTGCAGTAAACGCTTGATATATACAGCCTTCCTAGTGATTTTGATGATGCAGTTACACCATCTCTCCATCAACGCTCTGTGGCGCTGTTTATCCCCATCCTGCTGCTGCTTTAGTGAGTCATGGTTCCCTAATGTTAATTTATAATGAGCAGTGGACAGACTTTTTTACTCATGGCTCCACCAGATTATATTTCTAATAGTGAAACCAGTTTAATGTAACTCTCTTCATGACCTAAAGAACCTCAGCCTTCTGTTCAGAGGAAAACTTATGCAGAGAACTGCATTATGGGAGTTGTCAGGTGACCCGCTCCTGCCCAAATTACATCCTCTCTCCCATTGCGTAGTACACCGATCGGCCACCAGAGGGCCCCCAACCGACATTCTTGCTTGGGGCCCCTTGGTACCCTTGCTACGCCACTGTGTGTGACCGAGGGGAGACCGGGGCTGTTTGTCACACAGGCTGGTCGTCACGTTGCTTTTTTACAGCCGCACTAGGGGGCGCTGTGACTCCATATTGCTCTTGAAGTTTAACCTCCTCATTCTCCTGCTGTAATGTGTTTTAATTCACTCAACATTAGAATGAGAATGTCTGATGTTTTCGTGTTAATAGCTGGAGGTGATTAGAATCTGAAAAATC
This sequence comes from Neogobius melanostomus, assembly GCA_007210695.1. Taxonomy (NCBI): domain Eukaryota; kingdom Metazoa; phylum Chordata; class Actinopteri; order Gobiiformes; family Gobiidae; genus Neogobius; species Neogobius melanostomus. The sequence goes on along the minus strand of VHKM01001240.1, from coordinate 32,937 downwards.
TTATATTGAGCAAAAAGTAGATCAGAGATTTGAACTGAACAATAATTGAGCTTTCGAGTTAAAGTCACGTGAGAGAGCTGGGTCAAACTGTTGTTGGTTGGTGGTCACATGAGTCTAAATGTAGGACTTTGTTGAAAATTTACAATTATTTCGAATTAGTGGGAGAGACACATCTGGCATTTGTTGGTGAGCATTTAAAAAATTATATTTTTATCTCAAGAAACAAGTAGGAAGAAACAAAATAGTTAAATTTTATTTCCAGATTCATGTTAATGCCAAAAACACAATTAATAGTAAAAGGGACGACCAGCTCCACTCCAGGGGCACACTGTCACAGCAGATTTTTCTGCCATCGATGGTTAAATAACTACTTAATAATGCAATATTATGTGGACATAAATTTGAAATTTGTGCGTATTTGACCTTGCAGTGACACAGCAGTATGAGTGATCAGCATAGCACCTTTACTTTCCGTCACGGTGGTCTCTACCACGCCCCAATTGTTGTGTACGTTTTCTGGTGAGAGGCTCCCTCAGCAGTGAAAACCTTCCAAACAAAGATCCTGGAGCGTCCTATTACATAATGATTAGTGCAATGAGACAGCGATGTTTGAGCCTATGCATCTGGGAAATATTTTTGGACTAGAGACGACCTGCTTCTGATGGATTACTTTTCCTCTTCACTTCTGTCCACTCCTGTCCACAGGTAGGCTACACCAACAGTCACGTTTACTTTTTATTCGCTACGTCAAATTTTATGTGAAAAAACTGTTTCCATCGTCCAAAATGCGCATTTATGCTTATGCACACAAATCAAAAACATCTCAAGCGAGCGGATAAACTTTTTATGCGAATTAAGAGTTTTAAATGCGAAATTTGGTGGGTCCATCTCTCCTTACAAATGTGAAACTTCAAAATGCGCATTAAAATCCAGTGATGGAAACACAGTTATGGCAATCATCAGATTTCCCTCTGAAATCTACATTTTGATTCCTTATGACTCTTTGGCCGATCCAAAGCAGCGAGGTACTTGAGGTTGGTGTGCGACTCTGGATCTGCAGAAGTAAATAAAGAATAAAACGCAATGTTAAACTTAAAATGCACCACTGTTAAAAAAAATAAAATAAGTACACCACTAATTAATCATTGTTTTGATAAATACCTCTCAAAGCTCCTGACGTTTGCTTTATACTGCTTTTCTCCAACGTTGCTGTTACACAGCCCTCAGTAGTGGTTTGTTTTGCACTAGAAAATGGTGTCTTGAAGCTTAAGCGCAAATTCAGCCTGGAGACGTACCTGCAGCCTTCACTCATCGCCTCAACGGCAACCTGCACCAACCATCCAATCACGGCCCCATCGCAAGCGCACCTCCGCATCAGCAATCAGTGCAGCGCTTATTCCGCTCAGCCAATCACCGTCCAGGATCCCTTATGAAGCTCCCCAATCCCCAATCACTCGGAGTTTCTGTGCAGCGACCCTCCTCCGCCCCTCCTCCTCCTGGGCTCTCCTCAGGCTCTGCCCGTCGCATCGACCCGCATCAGGTCCCGTCCTACCACCACCAGTGTCCAGGCTCCGGGGGAAGATTCTGGCCATCATCACCATGCATTCCATATCGTTCGGCCATCTTCCGCCGGGGTCTGAGCCCCAATCACAAAGTTCAATAAAACTTTCTAATGCAGCCTGTCTCTGTGAGTCTTTTCAGGTTGAAATAGCTTTAGCCAATTTTAGCTCCATGCTATCTTTTGATCTAGGAATGCTTACAATAGACTTAGCAATGTCACTTTAACCTCCCCGAGAGAAGTTCTGTATCTTTGTTGCCAAAACATGCAGATGTCCACTTGATTCCAATTCTTCCCCAGTGATACCATCAACATTTAAAAATCTCCTGGCAGCGTCCAGAACCAAATCAATCCTCTGATTTCTTCAGGCAACGGTGTCTCACTTTAATTTACAGCCCGTGCTCTCCTGTACCTACACATTAGTTACAGTATACATGCAGAGTGATAACGTGGTAATTTCCCTTGTTTCGTTTTATTTTTCTTTGTTCACTCTTGTTTCTGCTTGTTACGGGCAACGGTGTCTCACTTTAATTTACAGCCCGTGCTCTCCTGTACCTACACATTGATTTATTTTGATTATTTACAATGAGCTATTATTTACAATATTTACATCATTACATGTACATTATCACACAAAATCAATAAAAATAAAAATAAATAACTCAAAAGGAGTAGGCTGAAGCAAGAAAGCTTATAAGTGCCTACCCCATATTCAAAATACAATTATTGATTAGCAGCGTTGATAATTCGAAGATTTTACATGTCACAGGTTGAAAATCTGATGAGACTTACAAGACAACTTACAAGTATGAAAAAACATAGAGCGAAAATAGAAAAGTTTGTGATTTCTGAGTGTATTTACTTAGTTTTATAGTTTTCTCTTATTTTTAATTTTTTTTAAATCATTGCTTATATTAAGATTCAAGATTTTTTATTTGTCAAACCATGTGAATGATTTGAAATTAGATTTCTCTCATTCTTGATTCTGAAGCAGGGGGTGGGGGAAGAGGGGTGGGAGGGAGGGAAGGGAGTTCAGCTTCCCGATGGCCTTGTGTATGAAACTGTTTTTAAGTCGAGTGGACCTGGGCCGTAGATTCCGCAGTCTCCTCCCTGGTGATTCTGACGGTTTTATTTATTTATTTATTTTATTTATTTATTTATTTAAGTAGGGACAGTACATATTAATGAACATATAAAATATGTAAATATGTCAGATTTTAGCCATAGGCTAATTTCCATCTGTTGTCCCTAGACAGGCTGATGTGAAACTTCACATTGAACATTTAACAATGACACACAACAAAGTCACAAGACAGTACAGGAACAGAACGACTGCAGGACAAGGAACAATGGGACCACAAGATGCGCATTCATTTTGCGGGTGAGACGGGTGGAGTACATGTCCTTAATGGAGGGGAGAGGGGCTCCGCAGATCTTCTCCGCTGCTCTCACGATGCGCTGGAGGCTCCTTCGGCAGGAGGCAGTGCTGGTGCTGTGCCACACAGTGATGGAGCTGGTCAGGATACTCTCTATAGTCCCTCTGTAGAAGAGCCACACAGTGATGGAGCTGGTCAGGATACTCTCTATAGTCCCTCTGTAGAAGAGCCACACAGTGATGGAGCTGGTCAGGATACTCTCTATAGTCCCTCTGTAGAAGAACCACACAGTGATGGAGCTGGTCAGGATACTCTCTATAGTCCTCTGTAGAAGAACCACACAGTGATGGAGCTGGTCAGGATGCTCTCTATAGTCCCTCTGTAGAAGAACCACACAGTGATGGAGCTGGTCAGGATACTCTCTATAGTCCCTCTGTAGAAGAACCACACAGTGATGGAGCTGGTCAGGATGCTCTCTATAGTCCCTCTGTAGAAGAACCACACAGTGATGGAGCTGGTCAGGATGCTCTCTATAGTCCCTCTGTAGAAGAGCCACACAGTGATGGAGCTGGTCAGGATGCTCTTATGGGGCATCCTGGGGCGACGGTGGTGCAGAGAGTAGAGCGGGTCGTCTTGTGACCAGAGGGTCGGCGGTTCGAACCCCGCAGGTGCCCACTGTCGTTGTGTCCTTGGGCAAGACACTTCACCCACCTCGCCTCCAGTGTCTGCGTACACTGGTGTATGAATGAGAGTGTGAATGGGTGACTGGTTCCTTGATGTAAAGCGCTTTGAGTGCCTAAAGCAGGTAGAAAAGCGCTATATAAAATGTGACCATTTATCTATAGTCCCTCTGTAGAAGAACCACACAGTGATGGAGCTGGTCAGGATGCTCTCTATAGTCCCTCTGTAGAAGAGCCACACAGTGATGGAGCTGGTCAGGATGCTCTCTATAGTCCCTCTGTAGAAGAACCACACAGTGATGGAGCTGGTCAGGATGCTCTCTATAGTCCCTCTGTAGAAGAGCCACACAGTGATGGAGCTGGTCAGGATGCTCTCTATAGTCCCTCTGTAGAAGTACCATACAGTGATGGAGCTGGTCAGGATGCTCTCTATAGTCCCTCTGGAGAAGAGCCACATGGAGCTGGTCAGGATGCTCTCTATAGTCCCTCTGTAGAAGAACCACACAGTGATGGAGCTGGTCAGGATGCTCTCTATAGTCCCTCTGTAGAAGAGCCACACAGTGATGGAGCTGGTCAGGATGCTCTCTATAGTCCCTCTGTAGAAGTACCACACAGTGATGGAGCTGGTCAGGATGCTCTCTATAGTCCCTCTGTAGAAGAGCCACATGGAGCTGGTCAGGATGCTCTCTATAGTCCCTCTGTAGAAGAACCACACAGTGATGGAGCTGGTCAGGATGCTCTCTATAGTCCCTCTGTAGAAGAGCCACACAGTGATGGAGCTGGTCAGGATGCTCTCTATAGTCCCTCTGTAGAAGAACCACACAGTGATGGAGCTGGTCAGGATGCTCTCTATAGTCCCTCTGTAGAAGAGCCACACAGTGATGGAGCTGGTCAGGATACTCTCTATAGTCCCTCTGTAGAAGAGCCACACAGTGATGGAGCTGGTCAGGATACTCTCTATAGTCCCTCTGTAGAAGAACCACACAGTGATGGAGCTGGTCAGGATACTCTCTATAGTCCCTCTGTAGAAAGAACCACACAGTGATGGAGCTGGTCAGGATGCTCTCTATAGTCCCTCTGTAGAAGAGCCACACAGTGATGGAGCTGGTCAGGATGCTCTCTATAGTCCCTCTGTAGAAGAGCCACACAGTGATGGAGCTGGTCAGGATGCTCTCTATAGTCCCTCTGTAGAAGAGCCACACAGTGATGGAGCTGGTCAGGATCTCTCTATAGTCCCTCTGTAGAAGAGCCACACAGTGATGGAGCTGGTCAGGATACTCTCTATAGTCCCTCTGTAGAAGAACCACACAGTGATGGAGCTGGTCAGGATCTCTCTATAGTCCCTCTGTAGAAGAACCACACAGTGATGGAGCTGGTCAGGATGCTCTCTATAGTCCCTCTGTAGAAGAACCACACAGTGATGGAGCTGGTCAGGATGCTCTCTATAGTCCCTCTGTAGAAGAGCCACACAGTGATGGAGCTGGTCAGGATGCTCTCTATAGTCCCTCTGTAGAAGTACCACACAGTGATGGAGCTGGTCAGGATGCTCTCTATAGTCCCTCTGTAGAAGAGCCACAGTGGGAGCTGGTCAGGATGCTCTCTATAGTCCCTCTGTAGAAGAGCCACACAGTGATGGAGCTGGTCAGGATGCTCTCTATAGTCCCTCTGTAGAAGAGCCACACAGTGATGGAGCTGGTCAGTATGCTCTCTATAGTCCCTCTGTAGAAGAACCACACAGTGATGGAGCTGGTCAGGATGCTCTCTATAGTCCCTCTGTAGAAGAGCCACACAGTGATGGAGCTGGTCAGGATGCTCTCCATAGTCCCTCTGTAGAAGTGCCACACAGTGATGGAGCTGGTCAGGATGCTCTCCATAGTCCCTCTGTAGAAGAGCCACACAGTGATGGAGCTGGTCAGGATGCTCTCTATAGTCCCTCTGTAGAAGGCCACACAGTGATGGAGCTGGTCAGGATGCTCTCTATAGTCCCTCCGTAGAAGTACCACACAGTGATGGAGCTGGTCAGGATGCTCTCTATAGTCCCTCCGTAGAAGAACCACACAGTGATGGAGCTGGTCAGGATGCTCTCTATAGTCCCTCCGTAGAAGAACACACAGTGATGGAGCTGGTCAGGATGCTCTCTATAGTCCCTCCGTAGAAGAGCCACACAGTGATGGAGCTGGTCAGGATGCTCTCTATAGTCCCTCTGTAGAAGAGCCACACAGTGATGGAGCTGGTCAGGATGCTCTCTATAGTCCCTCTGTAGAAGAACCACACAGGGATGGAGCTGGTCAGGATGCTCTCTATAGTCCCTCTGTAGAAGAGCACACAGTGATGGAGATGGTCAGGATGCTCTCTATAGTCCCTCTGTAGAAGAGCCACACAGTGATGGAGCTGGTCAGGATGCTCTCTATAGTCCCTCTGTAGAAGAACCACACAGGATGGAGCTGGTCAGGATGCTCTCTATAGTCCCTCTGTAGAAGTACCATACAGTGATGCAGCTGGTCAGGATGCTCTCTATAGTCCTTCTGTAGAAGAACCACACAGTGATGGAGCTGGTCAGGATGCTCTCTATAGTCCCTCTGTAGAAGTACCACACAGTGATGGAGCTGGTCAGGATGCTCTCTATAGTCCCTCTGTAGAAGTGCCACACAGTGATGGAGCTGGTCAGGATGCTCTCTATAGTCCCTCTGTAGAAGAGCCACACAGTGATGGAGCTGGTCAGGATGCTCTCTATAGTCCCTCTGTAGAAGTACCACACAGTGATGGAGCTGGTCAGGATGCTCTCTATAGTCCCTCTGTAGAAGTACCACACAGCGATCGATGGACTGGTCAGGATGCTCTCTATAGTCCCTCTGTAGAAGTACCACACAGTGATGGAGCTGGTCAGGATGCTCGCTATAGTCCCTCTGTAGAAGTTGCACATAACGGAGGCTGGGACTCTAGCTCTTCTTAACTTGCGGAGAAATTAGATATGCTGATTACTTTTCTTGACCAGTGATGTAGTGTGCATGGTCCAGGAAAGGTTCTCTGTGATGGGCACACCCAGGAACTTAGTGCTGGTCACCCTCTCCCCTGCAGCACCATTGATTGTTAGAGGAGTATGCTGGACCCGCGCTCTTCAAAAGTCCACAACAATCTCTTTTATCTTCTCTACATTAAACAATGGCTCATTCAGAATTTTCTCCACCTCAATGAAACAAAATCCGAATTCATTATTTTTGGCTCCGGGGAAGTTCCTCAGATTCAGTCCAGGGTCGTGGGTCCAGTCCGTGATGCCGTCAGGAACCTGGGAGTTGTCTTTGACTGAGAACTGAACTTTAAACAACAAATAAATGCTGTTGTCAAAGCCAGCTTTTTCCAGCTGCGCCTTTTGACCAAGGTGAAGCCCTTTCTCTCACGCCAAGACCTCGAGAAGGCAACGCACGCATTTATCAGTTCTCGGTTGGACTATTGCAACGCTCTCTACTCTGGCCTCCCACAGACGTCACTCCACCGGTTACAGTTGGTGCAGAATACAGCAGACCGTCTTCTCACCGGTTCATCCAGATACAGCCACATCACTCCTGTCCTCTCGTCCCTGCACTGGCTCCCGGTCCGTTTTCGGATTGATTTTAAGATGTTAATGCTTGTTTTTAAAGCTCTTCATGGTCTCGCTCCGTCATATCTTACTGAGTTGTTGACCGTACATCGCCCCAGCAGAGCTCTCCGGTCTGCCAATCAAATGGTTCTGGATGTGCCCAGGTCCCACTACAAACATTGAGGCGATCGTTCCTTCAGGTTTGCAGAGCTTAAACTGTGGAACAGCCTGCCCCTCAGTCTGCGTGTTCTCACGGACCTGTCCCTTTTTAAATCCAGATTAAAGACTCATCTTTTCAAACTTGCTTTTAATACTTAGGGCACACTGAATTGTGTCTTGGTTGTATTCATTTTGTGTTTTTAAATTGTTTTAATCTTTCTGTGAAGCACTTTGGTCCTCCTGGTGTTGTTGTAAAGTGCTATACAAATAAACTTTGATTGATTGATTGATTGATTGATTGATTGATTGATTGATTGATTGATTGATTGATTGATTGATTGATTGATTGATTGATTGATTGATTGATTGATTGATTTACAGAGATTGTTCTGTGTGCACCACATGGCCAGACTGCTAACCTCACTCCTGTAGTTTGACTCGTCTCTGTTGTTGATGAGACCCACCACTGTTTTGTCGTCTGCAAACTTGATGAAGAGTCGTACTTTGGAGCGCAGTCATGGGTCAGCAGAGTGAACAGGAGGGGGCTCAGCACACAGCCTTGGGGAGCCCCCGTGTTCAGAGTGATGGTTCTGGAGGATTTTCCGCCGACACGTACAGCCTGTGGTCTCCCCGTCAGAAAGTCCAGCAGCCAGTTGCACAGTGATGTGTTGATCCCCAGGTGGAGCAGTTTGTGTATTAGCTGCTGTGGGATTATAGTGTTGAATGCTAGGGATGGGACTGTCATGGCCCTTCTGTGATGGGGCCCTGCATTTCCACTCCCCTCTCCTGTGTGTGTCTGTGTGTGTGTGGGCGGAGATTAACTGGGAGGAGCTGCGGCTGATGGTGCACACCTGGCGTCTATCACCTCGTCCTGCAAAGAAAAGCCCTGTGCTCCAGCCAGTCTTCGCCAGATTGTTAGTCTACCAGACGGTGAATCTTGGCTCCTGAAATATTTTTGATATTCGACCAGTACTTACCTTTGAGTAATCCTCGTTCCTGTTTTTCAGCTCCTATTTTTGTGCCTGTCCTGCTCCGCTCTGCTCTGCTCCACCCCACTCCGCTCCTTGGTTCCTGGATGACAATAAATTGCACTTACCTTGCCACTGTCTTGCGTCACTTTTTGGGTCAGAACCTTTGAGCCGTGACAGAACAATCTGGCCAATGGACCCAAAAGACCTTGACTCCATCCAACGTGCACTGGGTTCCCAGGGAGCCTTGGTTGGCCAACATGACAAGATTCTTCGAGAGATCACACAGAAGCTGACTGAGTTGACGACTAATGTGGCCCACCTTGGTAGCCAGGTGGACCGGCTCTCCACTCAACTTGCAGCTGCCGCTCCTTCGCCACAACCACTAGCCCCAGCTCCCTCCGAGAATCAGCTTCAGATCTCCAACCGAGAGCCTCACATTCCTACACCCGAACGCTACTCCGGGGACCTGGGTGCTTGTGGACGTTTTCTTCTCCAGTGCTCCCTGGTGTTTGACCTCCAGCCTTCCGCCTACTCCACAGATAAGTCCCGTATTGCTTTGTTTTAAGCCTACTGACGGGTAAGGCCTCCCAGTGGGCTACTGCATGTTGGGAGAGCCAGTCTGAAATGTTCCAGACTTTGCTGATTTTGCCATGGAGATGAAGAAAGTTTTTGACCATCCTTTAAAGGGGAAAGAAGCAGCTAAGCGTTTGCTAATGCTAAGTCAGGGCCCCTCCTCCGTGGCCCAATATGCTGTTGATTTTAAGATACTGGCTGCCGAGAGTGGTTGGGACGATACAGCCCTTCAAGCAGCTTTCACAAGAGGCTTAGCCGATGTTGTTAAAGACGAGCTAGCTGTCCGAGATGAAACAAACTGTCTCGAGGAACTCATCTCTCTTGCCACTCGCCTCGACAATAGGCTTAGGGAGAGACGCCGTGAGAAATACTCCCGGCAGTCAACCCCACGGGTTCCAAGCTCTTCCCAATTTGCTTCATCCTTGCCGACTGCCTCAACCAGTTCTCCTGTTTTTTCCAGCCCTCCAGATCCTATGCCTACAGAGGAACCCATGCAATTGGGTAGAGCCAATATTTCAGCCGCTGAACACTTCCACCACACTTCAATTTAAGTGGTCTCCGGAGATTGACGCTGCTTTCTCCACTCTTAAGAAGCTCTTTATTTCGGCACCTGTTCTTTTTCATCCAGATCCCTCCCTGCAGTTCACTGTGGAGGTCGATGCCTCTGACACAGGAGTTGGAGCTGTCCTGTCTCAAAGATCTCCAAAAGACCACAGACTACACCCATGTGCGTTTTTCTCTCGTAGGCTGTCACCTGCAGAGAGAGATTATGACATCGGCAACAGAGAACTGCTGGCTGTGGTGCTCGCGCTTCAGGAATGGAGACACTGGCTTGAAGGAGCTGAGCATTCCTTCATCATCTGGACAGATCATAAGAATCTTTCTTACCTCCGCTCTGCTAAGAGACTAAATTCCCGTCAAGCTAGATGGGCACTGTTCCTTGGGAGATTTAATTTTACTTTAACCTATCGCCCGGGCTCTCGTAACGTCAAGCCGGACGCCTTGTCTCGTCAGACTTCATCTGAGTTTCAGATTCAGCCTGAACTTATTTTGCCAGATTCCTGCCTTGTGGAACCAGAGCTGCCTAAGACGCCTCGTTTAGTTGGAGCTATACACTGGGAAATTGAAAAGATAGTCAGGGATGCTCAACACACTCAACCTGATCCAGGTAACGGACCGCAAGAGGGTTTGTTTGTTCCTGAATCTGCTCGCTCTAAGGTCTTGCAGTGGGCACACTCCTCGAGACTTACTTGTCATCCGGGAGTTTCGAGGACTCTAGCCTTCCTCAAACAGCGGTTCTGGTGGCCATCTATGGGTAAGGATACGCGTGCCTTTGTGTCCTCTTGCTCTGTTTGTGCCCGCAGCAAATCCAGCCATCAATCACCAGCCGGACTCCTCCACCCTCTCCCTATTCCTAGCCGGCCCTGGTCACACATCGCGGTCGATTTTGTGACCGGACTGCCTCCTTCGGCAGGTAACACTACCATACTCACCATTGTGGACCGTTTTTCTAAAGCGGTGCACTACTTGCCACTGCCTAAGTTACCTACTGCTACGGAGACTGCTAGTCTACTAGTACAACATGTGTTCCGGCTTCACGGGATTCCTTGTGACATAGTCTCTGACAGAGGGCCTCAATTTACATCCCAAGTCTGGAGAGCCTTTTGCCAGTCTTTTGGAACGTCTGTGAGCCTCTCTTCAGGTTATCACCCTCAGTCTAATGGCCAGACGGAGAGAGCCAATCAAAACCTGGAATCTGCTCTGCGCTGTGTCACATCCCGCCATCCCTCATCCTGGAGTTCGCACCTTCCCTGGATTGAATATGCTCACAATACCCTCACATCATCTGCCACAGGTATGTCGCCCTTTATGGTTTCTCTGGGTTACCAGCCTCCACTCTTCCCAGAACAAGAACAGGAGGTTGCTGTTCCCTCGGTGCAAGCCCATCTGAGACGTTGCCGCAGCATCTGGAAGGCTGCGCGGGCTGCTCTTCTAAGGACAGAAACACTGAATCGTAAGATGGCCGACAGACATCGGAGACAGGGCCCTACATACCAACCAGGACAGAAAGTGTGGTTGTCGTCTCGTGACCTTCCTCTTCAGGTAGATTCTCGCAAATTGGCTCCTAAATACGTTGGTCCATTTGTCATTGACAGAATTATCAACCCGTCTGTGGTCCGCCTGAAGCTACCGCCATCTTTAAATGTTCATCCGTCCTTCCACGTATCTTTACTCAAGCCGGTTACTACCAGTCCTTTGTGCCCTCCGGCCGATCCCCCTCCTCCCACCCGGCTGGTGGATGGCCATCCGGCTTTCACGGTGCGGCGTGTCCTGGATGTGCGCCGCCGTGGTAGGGGTTTCCAATACCTCGTTGACTGGGAGGGTTATGGTCCGGAGGAGCGGTCCTGGATCCCGCGTCGCAACATTTTGGATGCCTCTCTGCTCCGGGAATTCTATAGGGCCTTTCCGGACAAGCCTGGTAGGGCGTCAGGAGTCGCCCGTTAAAGGGGGGGGTACTGTCATGGCCCTTCTGTGATGGGGCCCTGCATTTCCACTCCCCTCTCCTGTGTGTGTCTGTGTGTGTGTGGGCGGAGATTAACTGGGAGGAGCTGCGGCTGATGGTGCACACCTGGCGTCTATCACCTCGTCCTGCAAAGAAAAGCCCTGTGCTCCAGCCAGTCTTCGCCAGATTGTTAGTCTACCAGACGGTGAATCTTGGCTCCTGAAATATTTTTGATATTCGACCAGTACTTACCTTTGAGTAATCCTCGTTCCTGTTTTTCAGCTCCTATTTTGTGCCTGTCCTGCTCCGCTCTGCTCTGCTCCACCCCACTCCGCTCCTTGGTTCCTGGATGACAATAAATTGCACTTACCTTGCCACTGTCTTGCGTCACTTTTTGGGTCAGAACCTTTGAGCCGTGACAGGGACGATACACTTAAACTCACGATACGATGCACCTCGATATGTCAGAGTCACGAAACGATACGTCACGATACGATATCAAAAAAGAAACAAATATTACTGTATAATAACAACTTGTTTATTTTTGTTTCAGTTGCACACAGGGAAACACAAGGCCTAACAGGCCAAACACAAACAAGAACACTCCCTTAGTGCTGCTCTAACCCTAGGTTAAGTTATAAAAAACTAACATCAACATGTTCTGGTGTAATCAGTGATCTTTGAGCAGACACAATGTCTCCATTTTCTCACCTTTGGTCCTTGACCCACAGTTTGGGAACCGCTGATTTAAAACTAACTAAAACCTGCACCTGAAGGTCTTACTACTGAGAATTAGCCTGTGAGTAGCCCAATTATACTGTGCACATTCAGAGAACCAGAGTTACTATAAGTAAACTGTGCTCATGAGAACCGTGTGGATTCAACTCCTCTTTGACCAGGCCACGTAGAACGACTTTACTCTCGTCTATTTGCCAAACTACTGTCCTGATACTCCGCTAGAGACAAGAGAGTTTAAATGAGTGTGTGGCGATGCAGCCCCGAGTCCGAGCAGAGAAAACAGGAGAGCAGCGCCCGGGACACGGGTGACATGCAGGCGCACAGGAGGCGAAGTGAGCACCGGGAGACAGACAGCTAAGCGGGGACGCGAAGGGGAGAAGCACTCGCGCCTCGGGAGTGACAGGGGGAAGGCAGTAGGTCTCTCCTGCTCACCCCCCATTCAGCAGACTGCTGCGTTTTGGTGTTTTATGTGCCAAAGTAGGAGGAGTGTGAGTGAGCGCTGTCAGAGAGCCTGTCCCCGTAACAACGCGTTGATTAATAAATGAAAAAACACCGTAGTTTGACTGAGATGCGGGGCCCTTACGGCTACGGGGGCCCTACGCACCTTGCGTAGTTTGCGTATAGGAAAAACCGGCCCTGGTTTGGGGGCAAGGCAGTTGGTGCTAATATTTGTTCGCTCGCTGTAGTCTGCAGTGTTGTTGTTGCAACACGCGCTGTGACCTGTGACTTGACGTGACGACGCACTGCACCATGCCCCGGATATATATATATTTTTTCATTTAATAATAATAATAATAATAATAATAATAATAATAATAATAATAATAATATATCGAACTTGTATAGCGCTTTTTTGGACACTCAAAGACGCTTTACATGGGGAAAAAAATAAAAAATTAAAACATTTCGCGATCCATTTTTTTCGAACTCGATGCGTTTCGTCACGTTTTGTATCGCGATATTTCGCCAAGCGATATTTCGTCCCATCCCTATTGAATGCTGAGCTAAAGTCTAAAAACAGCATTCTAACGTAGGACATTAATCAAGTTATTTGATGTAACAACACAGCTACTTTTTCATGTCTTCTTTGGGTTTGGGCAATATGCTAACAAAGAAAACACACTTTTTTTTTCTTTAAAAGCATTTAATTATAACATCATGTAAGGATTGTAAAAAAAAAATGGCTATATAGAACTCGCCCATTTATGTCAGTGTTATTGAGTGGTTAGGCTGAACAATAAGTAATAACTACATTTATATATATATACACAACCCTCTTCCTCACTCTCCGCGGGCGGTCTCTTTTTCCTCCAAGCTCGGGTCCTCTACCAGAGGCCTGGGAGCTTGAGGGTTCTGCGCAGTATCTTTGCAGTTCCTAGAACTGCACTTTTCTGGACCGAGATGTCTGATGTATTTCCTGGGATCTGCTGGAGCCACTCCTCCAGTTTGGGGGTCACTGCCCCGAGTGCCCCAATGACCACAGGCACCACTGATGCCTTCACTCTCCAGGCCTTCTCTAGCTCTTCTCTGAGCCCCTGGTATTTCTCTAGTTTCTCGTGTTCCTTTTTCCTGATGTTGAAGTCGTTTGGTATTGTTATGTCAACCACCACGGCTTTCCTCTGCTCTTTGTCCACCACCACAATGTCCGGTTGGTTCATTACCATTCTGTCCGTCTGTATCTGGAAGTCCCACAGGATCTTGGCTCGGTCATTCTCTACCACCTTTGGAGGTGTTTCCCACTTTGACCATTTTCCAGCCCGTACTCTGCACAGATGTTCCTGTACACTATGCCAGCCACTTGGTTATGGCGCTCCATGTAAGCTTTCCCTGCCAGCATCTTACACCCTGCAGTTATGTGCTGGATTGTCTCATTGGCCTCTTTGCACAGTCTACACCTGGGGTCTTGTCTGGTGTGATAGATCTGGGCCTCTATTGCTCTGGTGCTCAAGGCCTGCTCCTGTGCAGCCATGATGAGCCTCTGTGCTGTCCTTCAGGCCAGCTCTGTCTAGCCATTCGTAGGATTTCTTGATATCCGCCACTTCAGTTATGTTTCGGTGGTACATCCCGTGTAGGGGCTTGTCCTCCCATGACGGGACCTCCAGTGCCTCATCTTCTGTTCCCCATTGTCTGAGACATTCACTGAGCACGTCATCTGTTGGAGCCTTGTCTTTGATGTACTTATGGAGATCTTGGATGTTTCATCCTGGATAGTGGCTCTCACGCTCACTAGTCCTCGGCCTCCTTCCTTACGGCTAGTGTACAGTCTCAGGGTGCTGGATTTGGGGTGGAACCCTCCATGCATGGTTAGGAGCTTTCATGTCTTAACATCTGTGGTCTGTATCTCATCCTTTGGCCAGCTTATTATTCCTGCAGGGTATCTGATTACTGGCAGGGCGTAGTTGTTTATTGCCCGGGATTTGTTCTTGCCATTGAGCTGGCTTCTTAGGACCTGCCTTACTCGTTGGAGGTATTTGGCCGTAGCCGCTTTCCTTGTCACCTCTTCGAGGTTGCCACTTGCTTTGGGATTACGAGGTACTTGTAACTGTCCTCAATGTCTGCTATTGTTCCTTCTGGGAGTGAGACCCCTTCTGTGCGGACTACCTTCCCTCTCTTACACCTCATTTACACCGAGTACGTTTTGTTTTACGTACGTCAAATCACGCATTCTAGTTTACACAGTGTCCGTACATCTTTAATCCGTCATGTAATAATGTTACCTTTTAATCACATGTAAATCAGTAATGACATCTTACTTTCTGACTTTAAAATGCAATATAAGAGCTTACATTCATTTCTACATTTTAACTTAATTTAGGGAATGTTTAGTGTTTATGCGTTTACCTGCACCTCAAGAAACATCACATGGAGCCTCCGTTGGTCTGTGTCCTCTCCTCCTCCTCCCTCATCATCCGCTCGTCTGTCCTATTGACAGTAAATTTAGAAATGGTCTGTCCTCATCTTCCCCCCTCGGTCTTCTGCTTGTCTGTTGTCCTCTGGTCCTCCTCTCCTGGCCTCTGTACACCTCCGATCATCACCATCATTACATCCCACGTCTGAAGCAAACGTGCTCTAGGTCCCCGGAGTTTCCCCAGAGTTTCAGATCATAGTCCGTGTGTGAGAGGAAAAGAAAGGCGGGCCGTGCGATGGGTCTCGGCGCAGTCACGGTGCAGAGACCCGGCTTTAGCTCGCTCATTTTCGGTTGAATATCTTCAGAAGAGACGAGACGCGAGTCACGGACAAAACTTTTTCCATGAGATGTTGTTATGTTGTTCTGAAGTGGTGTTATGCTGTTTATTGTCCCACCGAAACACGGAGAAGCAGTTCCACCTTGACGTTAATGTTATACAGTAACTAGGCCATTATCCAGTGTTTTTCCCTTTTGTCGAGCACATGACGTAGACGTAACGGACACCTGACGGATAGGTGTAAACCACCTGATTAATTTATTTCATTCCTATTGTTATGGCAGACGTACGTAAACGGGCCGTGGACGTAATGTACGCGTAAGTCACCATCCGACCACACTTCTCTAGTCCGAATGACATCCCAATGTCTGCACTGTATATCCGGGTGGTATGGATCAGTGAGTCGATGTCTCGCTCATTCTTAGCGTACAGCTTGATGTCATCCATGTAGAGGAGGTGACTGATGGTGGCCCCCTTCCTGAGTCGGTATCCATAGCCAGTCTGTTGATTATTTGGCTGAGGGGGTTCAGACCTTAATGTGGCATAACGAGCGGTAGCAAGGGCCTTTTACTTAAACGTGTTAGCAATGCAGACCCTTAACTTGTTGTTACAACACCACCCTTGATTTTGTGGGCCAAGGGAACGCAGTGAACTAATCCCCACGCATTTAAGTCACACAGGTTCATTAACGGATAGGGACAGAGACAGTAAAGTTATAAAAATATGTCATTTTATTTACTATATATTTTGTATGGCTTTCGTAGCTGGATTAAAACAGAGGGACATGACAAAACCGTCCCTCTTATATTGACCCCCCATAATCCCGACAGTCCAACTGAAATAAACAAAAAGAGAAAAGTGTCTCTCAGACCGCGCTGAGCACCATGTCCATAGAAGTAAGCGCTCAACACAACCGCTGGCGGCAGCATCCTACTGCATTCGCGAAGAGTTGCTTGATGCCGTTACCTCTTCTCTGCAGGCCCGACTACTACACACCGGGGTCGTGTTGTGATGTTTACCGTCCATATAACATCGTGCTAGTTGAGCGACAGGTTTCCTCGTTGCAGTCATAGAGAAGAATGGTGAAAGAGAAGGCCCATCCGACAAGAGCCGAGTCGTTTGCGTGTGGCATGCCACTATAACGTGTGCACAAATATATATTTTATTAAATGTTTTATCCGGACTTTTATACTGGCCAGAAAAATAAATTGTTTAATTCCTTTTTAACCCGTATCTTGTTTTATTGATTGCACCACCGCATAGGCTCCCATTGCCCTTTTAAACCTGTGACATTTAACAGTAGAAATTGTAAATGAAAAAAAGACTAATATCCTCATGAGTTGTGTGTACTGTGAAAGAATATTGTATAAAGGAAAAACCTAAAAAAAAAAAGATCTTGGATTATGAAAGGAATAATTAATGCCTGTAAAAAGAAAAACAATCTCTACAAATTGTTTATCAAAGTAAAAACAAAAGAAGTGGAGCAAAGATATAAAAAGTACAAAATAAATTAACTGATATCATAAGAACAAGCAAACGGTTATATTATTTAAAAAAACTATATGAAAATAAAAACAATATAAAAGGAACTTTTATTCTTTGAATAGCCTAATCAAACAAGGCTCTTCAAAGTTGAAATATCCAGATTACTTCATTGATGAAAATGGTGAAGATTATAATATGAACAATGTAGTAAATAAGTTCAACAATTTTTTTGTTAATGTTGGCCCTGAGTTGGCTGCTGACATTCCAGACAATGGAGTTGTAAAATCAGCTATTGAACGGAATCCCTTGTCTTTCTTCCTCTCAGCTACAAATGAGCAGGAAGTGACAAACATTGTGCGGATGTGTAAAAGTAAGTTCTCCACTGACTGTCATGATATCAACATGACATTAGTTAAAAAAGTTATACTGAATATTGTAAAACCCCTAACTTATATTTGTAACTTGTCATTCCTTACTGGCTGCTTTCCAAGTAAAATGAAAATCGCTAAAGTAATGCCGCTCTTCATAAATGAAAACAAACACGCTTTTACAAACTACAGACCAATCTCTCTTTTTCCGCAGTTCTCAAACATTTTAGAGAAGCTTTTCAATTCTCGACTTGAAAAGTTTCTTGAAAAACATCATATAATGAATGAAGGCCGTATGGTTTTAGGTCCAAAAGAACTACCTCAATGGCAATAACTGAAGCTAGGCCAGCTGCACTGGAGCAAAAAAAGTATGCAGTTGGTGTCTTTATTGATCTAAAAAAAAGCCTTCGATACTATTAATCACTCAATCCTACTAAATAAGATGGAAAGATATGGAATTAGGGGGCTGGCTGGGGATTGGCCCCACTCCATTGTTTTACTCATACTGTAGTATGATTAAAGCAGACATTAGATATTACATGTCGTGGTGTTGTTATTATACACTTGTTTGTTTTGTAAGACCACTCCTGCTGTTCCTAAATGTTAACAGTTATGTATGTTGAGTCAAGAAAGTTTTTTAAAGTATGCATGTTCAGTGCAGGCAAGTCAAGTGTCAAGACAAACTATTTTATTATTTATGAAAACAAGTCTTTACGTTAAGTGAATTGAAGGAAGACTGTCCTTATTGTATATTTTATTTAAAAGTATTTATTTAAAGTGAAGTCAAGCAAGACTGTATATTTTATTTTATAAGCACAGTTATTAAAGAGCACTAAACACCAAATCAAGTTTATTTTACTGATAAACTGTCTCAATGGTGTCTCATAGTGTTGTCTACTGGTCCCTGACATTATTCTGACATTATAGCGCAAACATGTGTTAAATCCAAACTTTGGCCTGAAAACGAATGGGTTGCGCCCCCTTCAGGGTAAACTCTGCTACTAAATGAGAATTTCCTGATTGGCTGGAGAGTGTCCACGGCCTCCACAGAACGTCATAGCCGCACCAGCTCCACACATCGTCATCAGGTGCTGCCCATTGTCCCGCCCCTGTACCTGTGGTATATAACCAAGTCCCTCCCACGTAATCAGTCTGCTGTGATTGTGCCAATGCAAATGCCCACACACTCACCCCCACCCCATGTCACCCCAAACTTCAGAGACCGCCTCTTTCATGCAATTTTTTTACTTTTGTTTGTGGGTGGGAAAGGCTTTAGCACGCCCGTTTAGTACTCTTTAAGTTCAACTTAAATTGTCAGAAGATACATTATTGATGTTACTGATAAAATGCCAGTGACAATAAAGCGAGTATTGGCAAAACCAGTTGTCATGTATGTTGAGGCATTGGAGGCTCATTGGAAGCTGCTTAACATAACTTGTAAAGTAACTTGTAATGTAACTTAGTTACTTTTAAATTCAAGTAATCAGTAAAGTAACTAAGTTACTTTTTATTGGAGTAATCAGTATCAGATTACTTTTTTGGTAGAACTTTACATTACGGCACAGTAATAATATGGTAATAGTAGGGTAATAGCATGGTAACCAAAAGGTAATAACTTAGAAATAACATGTAATTACAAATGTAATTTCTATGAAATTACCAAATATTTTGATGATAATAAAATACTATCTGTATGTAGTATCTTATTTCCATGAAATTACATCATAGCATTTGTGTGTATACAACATTTCCATTAAATTAATATTGAATTACATAACTACAAGAAGCAAAGTATTCATGGGTAATTAGCATGTCATTTTTATTTTTACATTACACTCTGAGGTAATATTGAACTTGTGCAGAATTTCTGGCTAATTTCTGTATAATTATTGTATAACACTAATAGGGTAAAATACCATTCTGTGTAATTAACAGGGAGATATTATGTAATTACTATTTTGTTACTATTAACAGTGGTAACCAAGGGACTACTAATTTAATGTAGTTACTATTAATTTCTATATAATTAGCGTATTTGCCATAATTCTAGCTACAACATAGTAAAATTACAAGTGGCTGTGTAATTTCTTTGTGATTTCCAAGACATTATACTTGTATTGTGACAATACAATACAACAACATTTCACCCTATTCATGTAACAAACCCAGGAAGCACGTTCAAGTATTTGAGGTTATTTCTATGGAAATACCCTCCCAGCTAGCAAAGCAATGTGGGGCCCACATGGGCCACAAGTGGGCAAGATGGGTACTGACTGGGCATGGCTTGACTAGGGCAAATTTTGAGGGGCCCAGAAGGTTCCCTAATGTGGGCCCCATATGTGATGCCCACATGGGCTGTGATCTGGCCCACATGGGTCTGTTGTGGGTTAAATGGGCATGGGATAAAACTGGGCAAAAGTTAATGGGCCCCATATGTTTAACATACATGGGGCCCAGTGTAAAGCCCATGTGGGTTGCCTAAATGGGCCTTTATGGGTTCCAAGTGGGCAAACTAGGCATGGGGGCCTAATGACCTAGGATGCCTGATAATGTAGGGCCCATATAGTTGTCTCAGATGGGAATGGTCCCACCACATGAGTTAACCCCACATGGGCTAACTATATGGGGCCCCATTACAGCTCAGGTGGGCAAATGGGCTAAACAAAGCAATTTGTTCTTAGGACATAGACCATGGGCTAACTATTGGGGCCATCGCCCACAATGCTAGGGCCCATAGCATTGTTTGTCTCATATAGGTCCCACATGAGCAACCCACATGGGCTAACTATATGGGGCCCATTTACAGCTCAGGTGGCTAACGAGCATGGCTAGACATGGGATGCCCAATGTAGGGCCCACATAGTTTGGTCTCATATAGGTCCTACTAGGAGTAGACTTCCACTGGCTACTATTGGGCCATTACAGCTCAATGTACAGAGCATGGGCTGACATGGAGCCAATAGGGGCCACTAGTTGTTCATATAGTCCATATGAGCAACCCACATGGGCTAACTATATGGGGCCCATTTTACAGCTCGAAGTGGGCTAAACAAGCACGCTAGAGACATGGGATGTCCCAATGTAGGCCCACATGTTTGTCTCCATATAGGTCCCTGAAGTAACCACATGGGCTAACTATATGGGGCCATTTACAGCTCAAGTCGAGCTAACACGGCATTGGCAGCACATGGTGCCCATAGTTCAGGCACATTTTTTTATCATATAGGTCCACTGAGTAACCGCAATGGGCTAAATATATGGGGCCATTACAGCTTCGGAGATAACGAGAGGCTAGACATGGTATTGCCATGTTAGGCCACATAGTTTGAAATATATGGTCCTATGGCCCCACATGGGCTTACTTAATGGGCCCATTTAAATTTAGGCTAATGGGCAGATGGAAGAATTTTTGTCCCTTTACCGGACCATCATTAATGGAATTTGAACAATTACTGAAAATGTACTCAGATTTGGTTGTGTATAAGGGCATCGGATAGGAAAATATGGTCATAAATTATCAATTGGATTAAAGATAATTTTATTGTCAATCAGGGAAATTGAAATGATCTGGTGGTTTTCAATCTTCATAGGTGGGTTAGATATCAGTTCTTTCGCTTTGAGAGCCTTGATTGCAAGGTCATAAGGAGCGGAGCAGGGGGGAAGGGAGGAATAACTTCCCAGACTGTCAGTGAAGCTGTTTTCAGTCGGTGACTAGTCATAGACACGTTCCTCTCTGGGAGCAGTCTGACACTGATTGTGTAGGTGCAGAATCAGATGTATTTAAAAGCTCTGCAGGTAGCCGGGTGGAAGCAATGTCCTTCAGAGGTGAGGGCGCAAGGATGCTCAGCTGCTACTTCACTCTGTGCAGTGAAGGCCAGTATGGCTCCTGTTTTTATCTGTCGAGGTTCTTGGCCTCTCGGTTGTGCGATAACTACGAAGGAGCGCGAGACGGTGTGTGGCACTCGAGGAGCGAGAGAGGGATGTGATGCATAAAGGAGCAGGGAGCGATGTCGTGTGCCTACAGAAGGGCAGAGAGAGGGATGTGTGCGCATACAGAAGGGCAGAGAGCTGAGTGTGATTACGGAAGGGCAGAGAGGGGATGTGTGTGTCGCACCTACAGAAGGGCAGAGAGAGGGATGTAGTGTGACTACGAGCAGGAGCACGAGGAGGGTGTTTGCTGCATACAGGGAAGCAGACGAGAGGGGTGCTGGCAATACAGCAGGGCAGAGAGAGGATATGTCGTGCCCTACAGACAGGATAGCAGCGGAGGGACGTGGTGCACTCAGAGGAGGCAGAGGAGGAGTTGTGGTGCATTACAGAAGGAGCAGAGAGAGGGATGTGTGTGGCACTACGGAAGGAGCAGAGAGAGGGATGTGTGTGCACTACAGAAGGACAGAGAGAGGGGATGGTGGTGCAACTACGAAGGAGCAGAGAGAGGGCTGTGTGTGCATTAAACGGAGCAGACGAGAGTATCTGTGTGATGCCTCGAAGGAGCGAGGAGGGATGTGGTGTGCACTACAGAGGAGCCGGAGAGGGATGTGTTGCATAAGAGGAGCGAGAGGAGGGAATGATGTGTGCATACAGAGGATTAAGGGAGGGTGATGTGTGTGTCACTAGAGGAGTAGAGAGGTGATGTGTGATGATTAGAAGAAGCAGAGAGGGTGATGTGTGTGCACACGAAGGAGTAGAGAAGGATGTGTTGTGCCTACAGAAGGAGAAGATGATGTGTGTCACTTACGAAGGGAGCATGAGAGAGGATGGTGCATTACAGGAAGGAACGGAGATGACGTGTGTGAAAATACGAAGGAGAGAGAAGAGCGCTGTGCTGCATATAGAAGGACAGAGAGTGACGTGTGTGAACTCGATAGGGCAGAGAGGGGATGTGTGTGCCACTCAGAGGCGCAGAGAGGGGTGTGTGTGCACGGCAAAAGCAGAAGAGGGATGTGTGCCATTACGACGGACAGAGGTATGGCTGTGGAACCAGAAGGGCAGAGAGAGGGATGTGTGTGCCTACGATGAGCCGAAGAGGGTGTGTGTGCCTACAGAAGGAGCAAAGGAGGATGTGTGTGCTTACAGAGGCAGCGAGAGGGATGTGGCTTACCAGAGGGCAGAGGAGGATGTGTGTGCAGCTACAGAAGGAGCAGAGAGACGGATGTGTGTCACTACAGAAGGAATGCATGAGAGAGGGATGTGTTGCCCTACAGAAGGAGCAAGAGAGGATGTTGTGGTTGAATACAGAAGGAGCAGAGAGAGGGTGTGCGTGTGCTACAAGGAGCGAAGGGAGTTGTGCACTAGAAGGTGAGGAGGGATGTGTGTGCCCTACAGAAGAGCAAAGAGGGGAATGTCGTGTGTTACAGGGAGCAGAGAGAGGGGATGTTGTGCATTCAGAGGAGCATGAGTGGGACTGTGTGTTGCTTCAGAAGGAGCAGGAGGGGATGTGTGCCATTAAGAAGGGCAGAGTAGAGGGATGTGTGCTTACAGAAGAGCAGAGGAGGGATGTGTGCCATTATAGGAGGAGCGAGAGAGGGACTGTGTGCACTCAGGGACGCAGGAGAGGGTGTGTGTGCATACGAGGCGGAGGGATGTGTGTGCATTACAGAAGGCAGAGAGAGAGGGTGTGTTGCATTCAGAAGAGCAGAGGGTGATGTGTGCATTACAGAAGGGCAGAGGAGTGATGTGATTACAGGAAGGAGCAGGGTTGTGTGTGTGCTTTACAGAAGATTAGAGAGAGGGACTGTATGCTGTTTGGGCAATTCAGAAGGAGCAGAGAGGGGTGTGTGCACGAAGGTAGCAGAGGAGAGTGATGTGTTGATTAGAGGAGGCAGAGAGGGATTGTGTGTGCACTACAGAAGGAGCAGGAGAGAGGGATGACTGTGATGCACTACAGAAGGAGCAGAAGAGAGGGTGTGTGTTGCACTACAGAAGGAGCAGAGAGACGGGATGTGTGCATTACAGAGGGCAGAGAGAGGGATGTGTCATTCAGAAGGCAGCAGAGAGGGATGGTGTGCACTACAGGGAGCAGAGAGAGGATGTGTGATTACGAGGGCAGAGGAGGGGATGTGGCATTACAGAGGAGCAGAAGAGAGGGATGTGTGTGCCTACAGAAGAGCAAGAGAGAGGATGTGTTGCATTACGAAGAAGCAGAGGAGGATGTGGTGGCACTACAGAAGGAGCAGAGGAGGGATGTGTGCTTACAGAAGGAGCAGAGAGGGGTGTGTGTAGGCTACAGAGGATGAGGGAGAGGATGTGGCATTACAGAAGGAGCAGAGAGAGTGATGTGTGCTGCACTACAGAAGGAGCAGAGAGAGGGATGTGTGTGCACTACAGAAGGAGCAGAGAGAGTGATGTGTGTGGCACTACAGAAAGGAGCAGAGAGAGGGATGTGTTACAAGAAGGAGCAGAGAGGGGTTGTGTGCACTCGAAGGCAGCAGCGAGGAGGGTGGTGCATTACCGAGGAGAGAGGAGGCGATGTTGTGCACACATGAAGGACAGAGAGAGGGATGTGTGTGCATTACAGAAGGAGCAGAGAGAGGGATGTGGTGCACTATCAGAAGGAACAGAGAGAGGGACGTGTGTGCATCAGCAGAAGGAGCAGAGAGAGGATTGTGGTGTGCACTACGAAGCGCAGGAGGGATGTTTGTGGCCTACAGAGGCCAGCAGAGAGAGAGGGATGTGCTCTACAGAGGGAGCAGAGATGAGGTATTGTTGTGATGGCACTAAGAGGACAGAGAGAGGGATGTGTGTGCATTAAGAAGGAGCAGAGAGCAAGGATGTGTGATTACGAATGGGCAGAGGGGATGTGTGTGATGACTACAGAAGGACAAGGGGGATGTGTGTGACTACGAAGGCAGAGAGGGAGGGTGTGTGTGCATCTACCGAGGGGAGAGAGGGATGATGTTGTGCCTTAGAGGAACAGAAGAGATGGGACGTGTGTGCCTACAGAAGGAGTAGAGAGGGATGTGTAGTGCATTACGAAGGAACAGAGAGAGGGATGTGTGCATTACAGAAGGACAGGAGAGGGAGTGGTGTGCTACAGAGGAAGCGAGGAGGTATGTGTGCCTACAGAGGCTAGATGAGAGGCGACGTGTGTGCACTCAGAGGAGCAAGAGAGACGGGAGTGTGGTGCATTACAGAAGGAGCAGAGAGAGGGATGTGTGTGCACTACAGAAAGAGCAAAGAGAGGGGAGTGTGTGGCATTACGAAGGAGCAGAGAGAGGGATGTGTGCAATTACAGAAGGAGCAGAGACGAGGCAGTGTGGTGCACTCAGAAGGAGCAGGAGAGAGGGATGGTGGTGCTTACGAAGAGCAGAGAGAGGGACGTGTGGCACGACAGGAGGAGCGAGAGAGGGATGTGTGCATTACAGAAGGAGCAGAGAGAGGGGTGTTGTGCACTACAGGGAGCGGGAGGGTGTGTGCATTTCAGGGGCAGGAGGGGGTGTGTAGTGCACTACAGAAGGAGCAGAGAGGAGGGATGTGTCGTGCACTACAGAAGGAGCAGAGGAGAGTGATGTGTGCATTACAGAAGGAGCAGAGAGAGGGATGTGTGCATTATCAGAAGGCGAGAGGGGAGTGTGTTGCGTTACAGAAGGAGCGTGTAGTAGATGTGTGCACTACAGAGAGCAGAGCGAGGGATGTGTGTGCAGGCGAAGGGCAGAGAGGATTGTGTTTTGCCCATTACAGGAGGAGAGAGAGGACGTGTTGGCTTACAAGAAGGAGTAGGAGAGGGATGTGGTGCATGGCAGAGGAGCGGGAAGGGATGTGTGTGCGGCAGAAGGGCAGAGAGGGGATGTGTGCACTACAGAAGGCAGTGGAGGGAGTGTGTGCATACGAGGAGCAGAGAGAGGGATTGCTCAGAGAGCAGAGAGAGGGATGTGTGTGCATTACAGAAGGAGCAGAGTAGAGGGATTGGGTGTGCATTACAGAAGGAAACAGAAAGGATGTGTGTGCATTAACAGAAGGAACAGAGAGAGAGAAGTTTGTGATTAGAAGATGGTAGAGAGGATGTGTGGCAGTTACAGAGGGCGAGAGAGGGACGTGTGTGCAACTACCAGAAGGAGAGAAGGAGGGTGTGTGCATTACTGAGGAGCAGAGAGGGGACGTGTGTGCATTAACAGGGAGCAGAGGGGGAGTTTGTGCTTCAGAAGAGTAGAGAGAGGATGGTGTGTGCATTACGAAGGAGCGAGAGATGATGTGTGTTACGAGAGGGCAGAGAGGGGATGTGTGCATTCGAAGGAGCAGAGAGGGGTTGTCGTGTTGCATTAGAAGGGCAGAGAGAGGATGTGTGTTACGATGGAGAACGATGGATGTGGTTGTGCTACGGGAGGAGGAGAGAGGTGTGTGATCTTACGAGGAGCAGGAGAGGGGTGTGTGTGTTACGAAGGAGCAGAGAGAGGGATGTGTGCATTACAGAAGGAGCAGAGAGAGGGATGTGTGTCCTACAGAAGGAAGCAAAGAGAGGGATGTGTGCAGTACAGAAAGGAGGCAGAGGAGGGACGTGGTGCATTCAGAAGGGCGAGAGAGGCATGTGTGCATCACAGAAGGCAGAGGAGGCGGTGTTGCATGATTCAGAGAGCGGGAGGGAGGTGTGTGCTACAGCAGAAGAGAGTAGAGAGAGGGATGTGTGTGCACTACAGACTAAGAAGGAAGCAGAGAGAGGGACGTGTGTGCAGAGCAAAGAAGGGCAGACAGAGGGGATGTGTGTGCAGAGAGGGAGGAGGGGGATGTGTGTGCAGAGAGAAGGGGGAGGAGTGGGATTGTTGCACTACGAAGGAGTGGAAGGGTTGTGTTGCAAAGAAGGAGCAGAGAGAGGGACGTGTGTGCACAGCAGAAGGAGGCAGAGAGAAGGGATTGTGCCTAACAGACGGAACAGAGAGAGATGTGTGTGACTACAGAGAGGAACAGAGAGAAGGATGTAGTGTGCATTACGAGGGCAAGGAGGGACGTGTGTGCATTACGAAGGGTAGAGAGAGGGGTGTGTGCATACGAGGAAGGAGACGGGGCGTGTGTGCACTAAGGGGCGGAGGCGATGTGTGTGCATCGAAGGAGCGGAGGAGGCGTGTGTTGATTACGAAGAGCCAGGGAGGACGTGTGTGCATTACAGACGGAGGAGAGACCGGATGTGTTGCACTACAGAGGAGCAGAGAGAGGGATGTGTGTGCCACTACATGAAGGAGCAGAAGAGAGGGATTGTGTGTGCATAAAGAAGGAGCAGGGAGGGATTGTGTGTCACTACAGAAGGCAGAGAAGGGAATGTTGTGCATTCGAGGAGCAGAGAGTGGGACGGTGTGATGACTACGAGATGGAGCGAGAGAGGGATTGTGTGCATTACAGAGGGGAGGAGGAGGGATGTGTGTGCTCGACAGGAGCAGAGGGAGGACGTTGTGCCTACGAGGGCGAGAGAGGGATGTGTGCACTCGAGGGCAGAGGAGGGAAGTGTGCACTAAAGAAGTGTCAGAGAGAGGGAAGTGGTGCACTAAGAAGTGACAGAGAGAGGGAAGTGTGCACTAAAGAAGTGACAGAGAGAGGAGTGTACCAACGGAGGAGCGGGAGAGGGATGTGTGTGGCACGAGGGTAGAGGGGATGTGTGTGCACTTACAGAAGGACAGGAGAGGGTGGGCATACGAGGGCGGAGAGTGATGTGTGCTGCACTACAGAAGGAGCAGAGAGAGGGATGTGTGTGCACTACAGAAGGAGCAGAGAGAGTGATGTGTGTGGCACTACAGAAAGGAGCAGAGAGAGGGATGTGTGTGCACTACAGAAGGAGTAGAGGGGAGTCTGTGTGCCAGTGCGAGAGGGATGTGTTGATCTCGATAGGAGCAGAGGAGAGGGATGTGTGTGCACACGAAGTCGCAGAGAGGAGTGTGCACTGACGAAGTGGCAGAGAGGGAAGTGTGCACTGGAAGAAAGTGGCAGAGAGAGGGGAATTTGCACTAAAGAAGTGGCAGAGAGGGAAGTGTGCACGGAAGAAGGGAGCAGAGGCTGGATTGTGTGCACACAGGAGGGGCAGAGAGAGGGACTGTGCGCATACAGAAGGAGCAGAAGAGGGATGTGCGGTGCATACAGAAGAGCGAGGAGAGGATGTGTGTTGCATTACGAAGTAGCAGAGGGGAATGTGTCATTAAGTGGAGCGAGAGAGGATGTTGTTGAGCGACGAGCGAGAGGCGTTGTGTGCATTAACAGAAGGAGCAGAGAGAGGGACGTGTTGTGTACTACAAGAACGAGCAGAGAGAGGGACGTGTGTGCAGAGGCAGAAGGAGCAATAGAAGAAAGGGGATGTGTCGACTTACGGAGGGAGAGGAGGGTGTGTGTGCATTATAGTAAGGGCAGAGGGGATGTAGTGTGCATACAGATGACAGAGAGAGGGGTGTGTGCATTACAGAAGGAGCAGAGAGAGGGATGTGTGTGCCCTTACAGAAGGAGCAAAGGGAGGGATGTGTGTGCATTAACAGAAGGAGCAGAGGAGGGATGTGTGCATTACAGAAGGAGCAGAGAAGGCTTGTGTGTCGGCAATTACGAGGGCAAAGGAGGGATGTGTGTGGCTACAGGAGGAGCGAGGATGTGTGTGCACTACCGAGGAGTAGAGGAGGATGTGTGTGCATACAGAGGCAGAGAGAGTGATGTGGCATTACAAAGAGCAGAGAGAGGATGTGGCATACAGAAGGAGCAGACGAGAGGGATGTGTGCATACAGAAGGAACGAGAGAGGGGAGCGTGTGTGCACTAAGAGGCACAGGAAGGGTGTGTGCCCTAGAAAGGGTGAGAGAGGGATGGGTGCCCAGAAGAGGTGAAGGGGTGTGTCGTGCACTACAGAAGGAGCAGAGGAGAGTGATGTGTGCATTACAGAAGGAGCAGAGAGAGGGATGTGTGCATTATCAGAAGGAGCAGAGAGAGGGATGTGTGCATTACAGAAGGAGCGGAGAGGGCTGTGGCTTACAAGAAGAAGCAGAGAGGTGTGTGGCACTACGAGGAGCAGGGGAGGATGTGTGCATTACGAAGGCAGGAGAGGATGTGTGTGCCACTACAGACAGGAGCAGGAGAGAGGGATGTGTGTGCACTACAGGAAGAGGCAGAAGAGCAGGGATGTGTTGTGCATTAAGAAGGAGCAGAGAGAGGGCATGTGTGTGCACTACAGACGGAACAGACGAGAGGGAGTTGTCTGACTCAGAAGAGCAGAGAGAGGACGTTGTGTGCACAAGAGGGCAGAGAGGGGAAGTGTGCCTAGGAAGGCGGTAGGGATGTGTGTGCATTACAGAAGGAGCAAGAGAGGGATGTGGCATTACAGTAGGAGCAAGAGAGGTATGTGTGTCGCATTACAGAAGGACAGAAGCAGGTATGTGGGGTGCCTAGCGTGACAGAGAGAGGATGTGTGTGCCTACAGAAGGGAGGAGAGAGGGTAATTGTGTGTGCATAAGGGGCAGAGAGGGGATGTGGTTGCAATCAGAAGGAGCAGAGAGAGGGATGTGTGTCACTACAGAAGGAGCAGAGAGAGGGATGTGTGTGCATTACAGAAGGAGTAGAGAGAGGGATGTGTGGTGCCTACAGAAGGAGGCAGAAGGGGGGGATGTGCTGGTGTGCTAAAGGAAAGAGAGAGGAGTGGTGCTACAGGGAGCGAAGGGGTGTGTTGCCCTTCGAGGGTACGAAGAGGGATGTGTGTGCCCTACAGATAAGGAGAGAGAGTGATGTGTGTGCACTACAGAAGGAGGCAGAGAGGAGAGGGATGTGTGTGCACTACAGAAGGAGCAGAGAGAGGGATGTGTGTGCACTACAGAGGAGAGGGAGGGACGTGTAGTGCGAACGAGTGAGCAGAGAGAGGGATGTGTGCATTCAAGGGCGAGGGGCTGTGTGGCTTACGAAGGCGAGAGGGGCTGTGTGCATTACAGAAGGAGCAGAGAGAGGGATGTGTGTGCCCTTACAGAAGGAGCAAAGGGAGGGATGTGTGTGCATTAACAGAAGGAGCAGAGGAGGGATGTGTGCATTACAGAAGGAGAGAGAGAGGGATGTGTGTTGCATTACAGAAGGGATTAAGAGAGGGATGTTGTTGGCTCAGAGGGCAGGAGGGGTGTGTGCCCTGTGAAGGCGCGAAGAGGATGTGTGTGCATTACAGAAGAGCAAGAGAGAGGGACGTGTGGCACAGCAGAAGGAGCAGAGAGAGGGACGTGTGTGCACTACCAGAAGGAGCAGAGAGAGGAGACGTTGTGCACCTTACAGAAGGGGCAGAGAGAGGGATGTAGGTGTGCCTGAACAAAGGAGCAGGAGCGATGTGTGGTGCATTTCGAAGGAGGCCGAGGAATGTCGGGCACATACAGAAGGAGCAGAGAGGAGGGATGTGTCGTGCACTACAGAAGGAGCAGAGGAGAGTGATGTGTGCATTACAGAAGGAGCAGAGAGAGGGATGTGTGCATTATCAGAAGGAGCAGAGACCGAGAGGATGTTGCCTAAGAAGAACGGGGGAGTGTGTGCTTTGACAGAAGGACAGAGAGGGGGACGTGTGTGCCTTCTACAGAAAGAGCGACGATGAGGGATGTGTGTGCAACAGGAAGGAGCAGGAGAGCAGGATGTGTGTGCACTACAGAAGGAGCAAAGAGAGGGATGTGTGTGCATTACAGAAGGAGCAGGAGAGGGATGTTGTTGCAAAGTTTCATGAAGGATCTCGAGGAGGACTGTGTGGTTGATTCCAGAAGAGAGGGGGATGTGTGTTGCACTAAAGCAAGGAGCAAGTAGAAGGATGTGTGTGCACTACAGGAAGGAACAGAGGAGAGGGAAGTGTTGCACTACAGAAGGAGCAGAGAGAGGGATGGTGTTGCACTACAGAAGGAACATGAGAGAGGGAAAGTTGTGCACTACAGTAAGGAGCATGAGGAGGGGCATGTGGTGTGCCCTACGTAGAAGTGGTGAGGGGACGATGTCTTGACCTACGAAGGGAGGAGAGTCATCGTGTGTGCCACTACAGAAGAGGCAGAGAGAGGGATGTGTGTGCATTACAGAAGGAGCAGAGAGAGGGATGTGTGTGCACTTACAGAAGGAGCATGAGAGAGTGAATGTGTGTCGCCACTACAGAAGAAGCAGAGGAGGACGGGTGTTGATTACAGGCGTAGAGGGGGTTGTGTGTGGCTAAGGGGGAGGGATGTGTGTGCTTAAGATAGGAGCAGGTCGGAGGGATGTGTTGTGCAACTACAGAAGGAGCAGATGAGAGTGTGTGTGTGCACTAACAGAAGGGTACGAAGACAGCGGATGTGTGTGCCCTACAGATAAGGAGAGAGAGTGATGTGTGTTACTACAGAGGAGGGAGGGGGAGTGTTGCATAACAAGAACGAGAGGGGGTGTGTGCTGCATAGAAGGAGCACGGGGGGATGTGTATGCACAGCAGAAGGAGCAGAGAGAGGATGTGTTGCATTACAAGAAGGAGTGAGAGAGGGACGTGTTGCACTACAGAAGGAGCAGAGAGAGGGATGTGTGTGCACTACAGAGGATGCAGGAAGTGAGTGTGGTTACTAAGAGGGAACAGAGAGGGGAACTGTGTGTTGGTGCAGAGCAGATAGGAGCAGAGAGAGGGATGTGTGTGACAGCAGAAGGAGCAGAGAGAGGGATGTGTGTTGCACTACAGAAGGAGCAGAGAGAGGGATTTGTGCACTACAGAAGGAGCAGAGAGAGGGATGTGTGTGATACACTACAGAAGGAAGCATAGAGAGTGTTGGTGCTACAGAAGGGCGGAGAGAGCGGTGATGTGTGTGCATTAGTGAGGAGGCGGGTTCGTTGTGTGCATTCAGAGAGCAGAGAGAGGGTAGGTTGCACTACAGAAGGAACAGAGAGAGGGATGTGTGGCATTAACAGAAGGAGCAGAGAGAGGGACGTGTTGTGTACTACAAGAACGAGCAGAGAGAGGGACGTGTGTGCAGCTCAGCAGGACACCATGAGGGGACGTAGTCTGTCCACTACAGAAGGGCAGAGGGGGATGTGGTGCACTACAGAAGAGCAGAGGAGGATGTTGTGCTGCCCTCAGAGGAGCAGAGAGGATCGTGATGTGCCTACGCGCAGCAGAAGAAGGGATGTGTGTTCTCTACCGTAGGGCAGAGAGAGGTATGTTGTGCATCGAGGACAAGAGAGGGATGTGTGTGCATTACAGAAGGAGCAGAGAGAGGATGTGTGTGCACTACAGAAGGAGCAGAGAGAGGGATGTGTGTGCACAGCAGAAGGAGCAGAGAGAGGGACGTGTTGTTGCACTCAACAGAGGAGTTGACGAGAGGGATGTGTGTGCCTACAGACAGGGCAGAGAGGTGTGTGTGCAGAGAAGGGAGCAGAGGAGGGATGTGTGCTTCGGAAGGCGAGAGAGGGGGGATTTGTTTTTGAGTGCTGTATAGTAGGAGCAGAGAGAGGGATGTGTGAACGCCAGAAGGGCAGAGATGAGAGGGACGTGTTGTGCATTAAGAAGGAGCAGAGAGAGGGCATGTGTGTGCACTACAGAAGGAGCAGAGAGAGTGATGTGTGCTGCACTACAGAAGGAGCAGAGAGAGGGATGTGTGTGCACTACAGAAGGAGCAAAGAAGAGGGGCTTGTGTGTGCTACGAAGGAGTGAGAGAGGGATGTTGTGCTGCATTCAGAAAGAGCGGAGAGACGTGTGTCTTTGTACTCAGAAGGAGCAGCGAGAGGGATGGTATGTGTGCACTACAGAAGGAGCAGAGAGAAGGGATGTGGTGTGCACTACAGAGGAGCAGAGAGAGGGATATGTGTTGCCCTACAGAAGGAGCAGGAGAGGATGTGTCTGCTACAGAAGGAGGAAGAGGGGATGTGTGTTGCTACAGCAAGGGCAGGGAGGGGATGTGTGTGCACAGCAGGGAGCGGAGGGATGTGTGTGCCTTCAGAAGGGAGAGAGGGCGGTGTGTGCTTACAGAGGCAGAGGGGACGTGTGTGACAGCGAAGGAGCAGGAGAGAGGGAATGTGTGTGCATTAAGAGTGACAGAGAGGCGAAGTTGTGGCACGTGAATGAAAGAGAGTGGCAGAGAGAAAGGGAAAGTGTGCAACTAAGAAGTGGCGAGAGGCTGAGGAAGTGTGGCAACTAAAGAAGTGGCCAGAGAGAGGGATTGTGTTATGCATGGACGAGGACAGAGGGAGGTATGTGTGCCTACAGAGGACAGAGAGAAGGATGTGTGCACTACAGAAGGACAGGGAGGGCGATGTTGTGCATACAGAAGGGAGCAGACGGAGATGTGACTGCCTTACAGAGGCAGAGAGAGGATGTGTGTGCCTTACTAGAAGGGCAGAGAGATTGGGAATGTTGTGACTACAGAAGAGCAGAGAGAGCGGCATGTGTGCACTGACAGAAGGCAGCAGGAGAGGGATGTGTGTCACTCGACGGACGCAGAGGGTGTGTGTACTACAGAAGGAGCGGAGAGGGGATTGTGCCTACGAATGGCAGCGACGAGAGGTGTGTGCCTACAGAAGGAACAGAGAGAGGATGTGTGTGCATACAGAAGGAGCAGAGAGAGGGATGTGTGCACTACGAAGGACAGAGGAGGGATGTTTGCGCGAGAAGGAGCGAGGGGGATGTGCTGTGCCTTACAGAGGAAAGAGAGAGATGTGTGCACTACAGAAGGAGCGGAGAGGGATGTTGTAGTGTGCCTACGAAGGAAAAGAGGGAGAGGGACGGTGTGTGCACTACAGGAAGGAGCAGAGAGAGGGTGTTGCATACAGAAGGAGAGAGAGGGCTGTGTATGCATTACGAAGAGCAGAGAGGGGTTTGTGCTGCGACTACAGAGGGAAGGAGAGCAG